>CAUYQV010018889.1:0-27615 GCA_963574575.1 Galagoides demidoff
TACAATGATTAACCAAATGATATGAAAGTTATGTTAACCAGCTTGATGAAGATGTTTCAAATTGTATATGAAACAGCACAATGTACCCCATGTTGGCATCAATGTACACAGAAATCAATTAATAAAAAAAAAAAAATTACTAATTCATACCTTCAAGGTTCAATGCTTAATATACTCTCCACAAACTTCCAACTAAAACGTAGAAACTCTAAAGATTTTGTATTCACCTTGTACAGATTTCGGTAACACAAAGTCAAAAGCCTAAGACTTTCTTAAATTTTCACAAATTCCTCATTTATCACAAACATACACTGTGATCACTATATATATAAAAAGTATTGATTTTTATGTTAATCATATGCCTCTCAGAAGACAATCAAATCTTTTCCAGGCAATTATTTTTAAATGGATCACAAACCAAAATCTGATGCTATCATAAAAGGTCAATGTGTTACTAAATGACTAAATCACTTCAAATTAAAATACTGATGCACAGAAAAAAATGTTGATAGCACTATACACAAAGAAAGAACATAGAAATCAGTATACATTTATAGTATTCATTGTATTACAACTATAAAAATAAACTTAGTTAAATCTTAAAAAATTAGAATCATCAATAAAAATTATCTCACCTCTATGCAAATACTCAAGAGTTTAGCAAAGTTGAATTACCATGCAATTTTAGATAAAAATATTAAAAATGGTTGAATCAACTGCCATTTTGGCAAAAGCCCAGCAGTCAAGCCACACGTAATTTTACTCAACTTTCCCTAATATTCTCTGAACCCCTGTACAAAGAATTTTCAAAATTTTTCAGCCCTTAATCAGCATGTCGTCGTACACCATCAAGGCAGGTGCAAAAGAAAGTAACCGCAATACTTTTATGTTGCTAAAATGAGAGCTAGAGTCTGTTTACTGTGTTATACCAAATAAATGCCTGGAAACGAATGGATGGGGAGGAAGAGAGGGCAGTATTACATGTGTAAAGGCAGAAAATCTTACTGAAAATTCTAACAGCTAACTGATGCTCTCAAGTGACAGCTCAAGTCTCTAAATGCTCCTCAATACCTTGTTTGAAAGAAAAGAGTTCCCCAGTAACTTAACATAGGCATTGTACACACATCTGCTGCCAGCAAATCATTCAGAACATTCAGAAATCAACAGTACAATGCTTCTCAAGACAGCAATGGGGTGACAAATTACCAACTGATTTTTTTAGCTTATGTATGTGTAGCTGCTTTCATTTCTACTTGCAAACTGCAATATTAACAGTTTACATCCTCTCACCCAATCGTAAGTGACAATCTCTTCCCTAAGCTAGAAAGCAGCGCTAACACATTTAGGCCAGAAGTACAGGGCAGAACTACCATGGCTAAGACAAGTATTGTCTTTAAGTCTTAAAGCTTAAAGACAATGTCTCTAATACTTCATAAAGTATTATCACAGCATCAAATCAAACTGTAAGAGACTACCCAGGTCTTTTTCTTTCTGTTGTTATATTGGGATATTCAAAGGCTACTATACATAGGTGGAGTATAGTAGCCCACTTGTGTCCTACACAGCTCTCGTCCTGCAATCACTCGTTGCGGTGTGCTTACCCCACCTGCTCTCTTTGGTTCTTGTGTCTCCATCTTCAGGAACATATTTTGCCTTCAGCCTCTTTACAACCTATCCTTTAGTAATTTCATGGTCACCTATAAATGTACTCTTAATACCCTGAAGGCACCACACATTTACCAATTTCTAAAATGGACTTACCTTCCATCTCAAGTCCCCAAACTTTGCTCCTCCTCCAAAAAATCCCTGCATCAAACTAGAGCCATTTGCTCAAATAATAAAGCCAGAAATAAGAGTAAATCCCTCCTTCTCCCTCTACCCTTTCATCTACTGTACTTCTTTAGAAGTGTTCAGATTTTATTCAGTGTAACCACTGAATAAAAGACAAAATTACTGTATACACGTGAACTTAACGTCTTCCCCGTCCACCTATAGGACTTACCTCCAACGGTTTCCCAAACAAGCATTTCTGTCACGATCACTACCTCTGTCGTATCTTCTAAGGCACTCAGTCAGGCTTATGAGGCTACCTTTCACTCATCTTCCCTTTGCCCTTCTCTTCCAATTTAGGGGTGCAGTCTCCCCCCTCAACTCCCAGAGCCCCGTTATCATGGCACTGGCCCATTCCTTCTCTGTCGTTACAGCTGTTTACACCCTTCCATAAACAAGAAAACAAGCTAAACTTTTTGAAACGAGAAACTGCTTTATTCACCTCTGAATTCCCTATCTAGCCGTGCCTTGCAAACACAGACACTAAAATATTTGCTAAAAGAATGAATCCTAAGAGAAACTGAACAAGAAAATAAGAAAAGTTGAAAGAAAACTTGTGATTCCAAGAGCATGGTGACAATGCCTATGACTGAAAGGACTACAGTAAGACATCATAAACTCTCCTATCCTGGAGATCACGAGAGCAAAACAGGTGAGGCCTCATCAGCTAAATGGCTTTGGGTTTTGGCCCTAGGTTTCTGAGCCTTTGATTCTAAAGTACCTATGGTTCTTGTCAGAAGTCATACCCTAATGTCTAAATCTATAAACTTCAAATTTAAAAAAAGTAGCCAATATTATTTCCCTACTAAAATTCAAATGCAGAATCTCACAAATAAAAGATATAAATATAGAACAACTGTTACCTGAAGCGGGGTAGGTAGAGAGGGTCACCTGCTCAGTCCCTTCTGCATCCTTCCCACGTGACAGTCCTTACTGTACTTTTATGGAAGACATTTTGAAAATGTTGGCTGTAAAAGAAGCTAAAACTTCCCTCATGCCACCCTCCAAGGTGGGATGAAAGCAACATGGAACCCTTAGGAACCAGCAAGGAGAATCCTCTGTCAGGGGAAGAAGCTTTTGTAAAGGTATTATAAATAAAACTGTCTGGGGGCAGATACCTCCGTCCTTGGAAGACCAAACAAAGAAACAAGATAGAACCAAGAGAAAAGGCATCATGACGCTTCACTTATGTCTGTTTCTAATCTGGGTTATGAAATGAAAAAAAAACTGGATCTCTGAAATTCACATAATCCAGTCCTACTAAGAGAACAAGAAAAGCCATGGAGGAGGAGACCTGGACTCACACTGGTGGCTGCTATCTATTTGCCTGGAATGTCCTTCCCTCTGCAGGTGCCTTTCTGGACACAGCTGCAGCAGACAATGGGCTAAGGCAAGAAGCAAGTTTCTTGTCCTGATAACATGCTGATTTTAACAACATGATCATAAAGCATTTCTACCTCTAAAGCACAATTACATTACTCTACTGCATCTAAATACACCTAGGAGATATAATCTTATTCTGTTTAGCGGGTTAAATGCTAGTAAAAATAAGTCAGACAGAATAAAGGTGCCAGTTCTTTAGCCTGACACAGCATCTATTGCAAAGTTCATAAGATCCCAGGAATTGACAATGGCAAACTTGGACACTTGACATTTCATTTTTCCTGCTCAGCAGGAGTGAAATCCACTTAAAGTTAACTGCAATCACAGCACAGAGAACTTAGTAGCAAACTGCCAAGATAGTTGTTCAAAAAAGTCAATTAAATAGCAGGGATGCAAAGAACACTTAGCATTATCCAGAAAACTACTGCAGCAGAAACACCCTGGAGTTCAGGTAATAAAAAAGTACAGCTGAATAACTTGATAACTAAAAATAGAAAGAGGACAGAACTCCTCTTAAAGACTGTAGCAAAAGATTTAATACCTTTGTTTCGAAAAGAGCAAACTCTTGACTCAGAGGTATAATGAAAAAAAAAACCTGACTAGTGATTTCTGAATAAGAATCAAAATCATGCTATCTAATACCATCTAAAGGTAGGGAACAATATGCAAAGCAAAGAATATGATATACTATATAAAAAGAGGAAAAAATAATATTAACTTGTTTGCTTTAGAATATACTTGAGAGCAGGCTCACTTCAAGAACTCAGTAAATCTGGCAAATATACAGGAAACTGTTGACAGGTTTGACATGTTAATCATTAGAGGAACTGCCAACATTCATTTTGTGATAGTACTTCCCTACAATTTTATTCAACTCTATATAGCATGATCATTCAAAAAAAAAAAAAAAAACCTACAAGCTCCCAATAAATTGCACCCCCACATAATGAGTCATCTCAACCTTTTACGTTGAAACCACTATTTAACAAGGAAAAAATTTATTCCTTACTCCTTTAAAAAAAAAAAATACAAGTGATAGAAAAAAGCCCTATTATTTTACTTCTTATTCCTATCACAATTCTAGCAAGTTCACAGGCATGATTTTCGATTTGTACCACTTCCCCATTATATTAAAATTTGTGGGATTTCAGTATTTTATAAATATTACTGTTATAGATATCTTGGTACAGAAATTGTGGTGCAGTCTGTTTTTAACTATTTCTTAAGGACAGACTCCCAAAAGGGAAATTTCCGGATCGATGGGCATAAGAGAAATATCAGAGCAGTTGGTGACATAAGGCATCGATGAAACTGGTGCCTTTTCTAGTGTCTCCCGCCGCCTTCCCATGTTATTGTTAAAAAGTCTTCTGGCAATCTGACAGACCAAAAACGTACTCTAACCACGCAGGAGTGGTATGTTTTGCTTTCAGATTTATACAAATGCTGTAAATATTATTGTTTTCTTCTATTTGATAGTAATCTTGAATCCTTTTTCATACCGTTAGCCATGATTTTTATAATGCTTCTCTCCCATGCCCTTCCACGTGCCATGAAGGCAGCATGAAGTTGCGAGGGTACCCACCCAGTGTTCAGATGATCTGGATTCTAGTACCCAGTTGAATGGTTGGTTTCACTTCCCCCATGTCATTTTTCCTCCTCAGGTGATCCAACAATTGTTAAAATAACTCTCTTATATAGAGTTCTAGAAACACCTAACGGAATAATTATTTATTGATGTGTAGTAAGACTTATAGGTTAACAGAAGGTAAGAAAATGCAAGTTAAAAATTAGGTGAAAAACAAAGCAGGTACTTAGAACGGCATGACATATGTGGCAAATAATGGTATTCCTCCAAGACCTGAATTCCAATGTTTGTGTCAGAGAATAACTGCCACTCTAGTGATCTACTTTGTTTTTCAAACTCAGTGAAAATTTTGAAATTATATACGAAACTTTGGGTGAGAATCTGCTGTCTTTCTGGAGAATAACCAAGTCTTTAATTCTCAGCAGGGTTCATTTAGCAAAAATACTTCAAACTCCTTCACCTAGACAAACAGTTCACAAACTATCTTCTCTTCCACCCTTTCTTCCCTGAAATGGTCGAAGGCCTGCACCTGAGGCTGGGGTTTTCTGTGGCCTCTTTTATTTCTCAGAATGTCTGAGATCCTTTTCCTTCAATGATACCAAGAAATACTTTCCACTACCACTACAGGATAAAGGGCTGTTAACTTTGTACCGGGAGGCTTCTCTAGGAGGGAGTTCCTAACACCAAAGTGGAGCTTATAATGGAACTAATGTTCATACAGAAACAGTCTAAGATTCAGACGTACAAAGCAAATACTTGGTGATGCCTTCTTTAATAAAAATTAAATCATGCCATTTAATACAAAAAGAAGAGAGCAGTACATAAAAAAGAATATGACACCCTACACGGACTCAGATTTGCCCACTGCAATCCATCCCACTGCTGTAGAAACACTATAAATGGTAACTGCATCATTCCATTCCACACACACCAGACTGCCACGTAGCCCTGTAATGGGCTAAACATGGTTTTATCCTTACAAGTATTATCTTCATTTGAACTATAAAAAAAGGCTCCTGTCTCCCCAAACACAAGGGTTTTCTTTCTTTTATAGGGGGTGTTTGGGCAGGACAGGGTAGAAAGCAATAAACTAAGAATCACTGCCCCCCAAAACCAGAGAAAGATGGCTGCAGCTGTTTTGGTTTGAAGTTGCCCATTCCATACCACCCCAAGTACCTCACCGGCATAATGCAGTGGTCCTCTTAAGAAAAGAGTATAACTGTCTTACCACAACAAATAAGTAAGCGAGGTGATGGACGTGTTAATCAGTTCAATGTAAGCATTTCGCATTGTATATCAAATCAGTACACTGAACCCCATAAATATATCAATGTACACAGTTATGATTTAATAAAAAAATAAAAAAAAGCAAAGACCAAAATAAATATATTATTCATCAAAAAAAAAGAGTTGCCCATTCCATATGACCCAAAGTAGGAGTCTCGGCAGACTGAGGTCTCCAGAAAGCTGACTTCCTCCTGCCATCTGTCTAGCTACTCAGATGGTAGAGTCCTAGGAGGTGCTTACAATTGCCTGGAAATCCTGAGACAGAAAAGTGAGGTAGTAAAGGAGGGGAACCTGCTCACCCTGGCTCCCTCAAGGAAACTCAGAGGGTCAATCCCTGTCTAAGACCAGACAAGACCTCACCCTGCACCAGACCCACAGGTTGCTTGAGCCGGGAGCTAAGGTGGCAATCTGTGGGAGCAGACTGAGGACCCTGCAGGGGACAGTGAGAGCAGGCTGTGGGCATAGCTTAATTTATAATGTTTAAATATTTAGACTAGTGGTTCTCAACCAAGGACAATTGTCCCTCAGGGGGCACCCAACAATGTCAGAAGACATTTCTGGTTGTCACAACGTTGGAGGCAGCCGGATTACAACTGTCTTCCAGTGAGTAGAGCCCAAGAATACTGCTAAACATCCTACAATGCAGAGGATAACCTCCACCCCTACGGGTCCAGGACATCAACAGTGCAAAGGTTAAAAAACCCGCATTTAGCCTAGGATTTGCAGGCCTATGTCTGTATTCTTATCTCAAAATGGTAAAGACTAGCCTGCAAAGAACCTAATGACAAAGTATAAAACTTTCATAACATTGATTTTATGAAAACTAAATTAATTCAGATTATACTATTCAAAGAATAACTTCTCTAACTTCAGTTAAAATTCAACTTTCTAGATATGGGGGTTGGGAGGGGAAGTGATGAAAAGAGGTTGGTTAATTATACAAACATACAGTTAGATAGAAGGAATGAGTTCTAATGTTCAATAGCAGAATAAGGTGACTAAAGTTAAAAAAAAAAAAAGCACTATAATTTCAAAACAGCTAGGAGAGAGGACATAAAATGTTCCCAACACACAGAAGTAAGTGCCCAAGGTGATATACTAAATATCCCGATTTGATCCTTACACATTATATGCATGTAGCAAAATATCACTTGTACCCATAAATATATACAATATTATGTACAATAAAATATTTTTTTAAAGATTTTTTTTTCTTCATTTATTTAACATTTCCCAAGGACCTATTATGTAACTGGGTAGGCAGAACAGGGTTAAGCAAAAGTGACAGTGCTAACAGAAGCTGATAAGATCGGATTCAGCCCCTGTCTGGCCCAGAGCAGTGTACTTTGGAGAAAGAATTAGGAATGTGAAGTCAGACCCGTCTCCTTCCAATGCCAACTTCACCACTTACTGTCATCAGACGTGTTACTTAATTTTCCTGAACCTCAATCTCTCCATCTCTAAAACAGCTCAAATATGGCCTCTCTTAAAGTGAGAGAGTTGTAAATGAGATAATTCATGACACACAATCGATCAATAATTAACTCCTATTTCTAAGAGCAAACTATAAGGCTTCTTGAAGTAATTGAATGAATTGGAAAACACTAGTATGTTTCTAAAATAGTCACTATACCTGTGATTGTGACAGCTTGCTTCACTGCAAACCATATAAAATCCCTAAAATTCTGGCTCCCATCCTTCTCCAGCCTTTATCTTCCAATATCTATATAATCGTTAATGTACCCTTTGTCCCCATGGGTGAGGACAGAATGAAAGACAAGATTTGGACAGCAATCAAAGCAGTGTCAAGCCAAAGGTCACTGTGAGCAAAAAAATTCTTTTGCTACAACTCTGGAAGGATGCACAGATGGTGGATAGAGGGAGAAAGAGGGAGGGAGATGGAGGCTGGCAGGAAGCAGGAGGGTGGGTGGGGAGGAGGGAAGAGGAGGAAGAGAATAATGCAAAGATGAATGAAAGAATGTGAATAAACACAAAAGGCTATGAAGGTGTAGAGGTCAAGTTTGCCTGTAATGTGTCTCTAAAAGGAAAACATTGCACCCAGCACCCATTCCCTGCTTCGCAATTCATTCTGCACTTCTCTAGCTAGAATGAACTGAAAATAAGTTCAATATAATTAGCCTCATCAAAGGAAAAAAACAAACATGGAATCTATCAAATCTCCCCAGACAGCAATGTCACTATCTAAATGAGAAGAGAAGGCATTAACCACACACAACTACTGGAAAGTACAGATTAATAGCAAACAATGGTTGAGAGCTTTGGTTTTCCCTAGGAAATACCCACACAGGTAACAATTTTCATACATAATACAAGTGTATATTTTACTGAATTTGCTTTGAGGCAAGTTATCTGTGAATCAAGGAGTCTCCTGCATATTATTTAGTCTGCTAAAAAGTTTAAGTTTGTGCCTCTATAACCAAGATTTACTGCTAATACTGGTAGAATCCACAGCCTTCTTCCCATAGGTTTTTGCATTAAGATGGAAACAAAGGCATATGTGAAACTTTAAGCTCACAGAATGATTTAAATTTTGACCAAATTTATGGCTGTCTTGATGTAACTAACTCAAGGTTTAAAAAAAAAAAAAAAGCTAAAAAGCTAAACTATTACTAACAATGCTAGAGGAAAGTAAGTATTATCTATGCTCTTTACGGTTACTAATGATAGGGACCAAATCTGTGTTCAAGTCCTGACTTTACTTCATGGAAACTCACAAAAGGATCAGCCTCTTGACATGCAAAATAAAATGACTAAGAAGTTTAGCATTCCTTCTAACTTAAATTCTGATTCAGAGTTTGAAAATCTTTAAAATCAAAATGCTTCTCAATGTCCTTTGAGAATGGAATAAAGGCCTTTAGAAAAATCATGTGTCAAATTATAGGTTTGTAGGTCTGAAAATATCATTCAGTGACACAGTCTTAAATGTGTGCCTAGTGAATATTTTCAGTACAGGCTGAATATAGAGTGACATGCCCACAGAATTGTGGGCAACACGTTCTGTGTCCAACACTTTCCTGACAGGCATCCTTCCAGGTAGTTGTTTTCTCAGAAAGAGACTAGATCTCCAAAAAACCCTCCAGTGAAATGGCTTTTAATATTCATGAGATACACAGGGTATCCCAAAAAGGGAGAGATTGTAATTAAATGTACCTTCATTTACAAAATACTGTCCAGGTGTCTGCCACCAATTTCTACATACACATGCGCACATGAAGTCTTATCTCCCACTAATGGTGAACAGGTTCCCATTATAATTTTGCCTGTGTATGGAGACTTTTAGGACACCCTGTACACCTGCTCAGCCAGTAGTGATATACCACACTCCACTGGATTCTACTTACCAACAGCTGCAATGACTGAGTACCAATATTCCAAATAAGCAACAAAATAGCAATAGTAGAATAACTCTAGGGCTTAGGACAAGGTTTGCTTTCTGAATTTTATAGCCTCAGAGACCATAACCAGCATCTCCAAGCCTTTGATTTTACAGTTAACTAAAACCCTTCAGGATAAACTGGCTGAGCTTGTAATTAAGCCTTTCAATCATTTAACATTGCCAAAAAAAAAAAAAAAAACCTCCCTTTTTTTGCACAGGATTTTATTCCTAAAAGCATTCCTAAAGAAAGTGACAATTTTGCCACCTCTATGTTGAAATTGATTCTACAAACAGAATTTCTAAGAAGCACTTCAGTCCTCTGCACTGTCTTGGCAATTTTGGCTGCAGTGACCACTAAAGACAGAAAAGGTAAAGGGGAACACTTTTCACTTCACAGTGGCACTCCCAATCATAGCACACTTTCATCCAGTCATAAAAAATGTACAGTGACAAGTATTAACAATGACAGATAACACAAACATGTCACTTGTCTTCCAATCAGGGAGTAAAATCTGCATTCTTAACTAAGCCAACTGTACCATGGCTTGTCCTAAAATCATTTTGCAGAGTAAATCAAGCTTTGAAAAGAAACCAATCTCCACAAAACTATATGTAACCCTATGAGGTAACTTAAAATTTGTTTAATGTCATAGGATGCTAATTTTGGCATTTTACCCATAAATTCTACTTGAAGCCTCAAACGCAAATAATAGGTATTTACCTCTTTCCCTTTGCTATCTCAGAATGCAAAAGATAAACACAGTGCTAATCTCAAACAATCACTGAATAATAATGTGAACATGAATTTACATAGAATAAACTGACAACAGTGACATGAACATGATGGTAAATGATATTTCTCTAGCGTAAAGGAATAAAACAGAAATAAACTGCTGACATATTTACTGGGTACAAAGTGCAAGAACATACTTCAGGAACTCACCCCACTGTGTAAAGAAAACAGTATCTACAGCTCCCACACAGGTATGAGGAGTTAAATCTTTCCTTGAAGGAGTATTTAAAAGGTTTGCCACAACATTACATAAACCTTCGTAATCTCAAGAAATAATTCCTCTTTTCCCACCACTAGACAAACATGCATTTGAGGCTGACCTGGAAACTCAGTGTCCCATAAGGCTACAAAATACAAAAATAAGGACAATTAGGAGCTGGTTATGAATCCTAAGAAATATCATATTCAGAAGAGTTTAAAGATTCTGTGGTATGAATCTGTGGAACACTTACTCAAAAAAGCCCTACTTGGAAAGAATCACATAAATCACCAACGCGCTTCCTCTCTGCCCAAGATCCGGAGCTTCCCCAGTTTGCACAAGTCCATATGGGCCACTGGGTTTAAAGTCACACTGCAATTATCTGGGTCACTTTAAAATAGGCCATTAGTAGTATTGTAGTACTGCAGTTGGTCTAAAAAGCCTCTAATACCCAGTGATTTTTTAAATGTTGGGATCTGTCGCTAAACCCTGGCACAATTACTAGACATGCAGATTCCGTAGTCCAAGCTCCGGAATTTTTTATTCAATCCCGCTAGGGAGGAACCCGAAACCGACATTTTTAATCATCTGCCCAGGTAAATCTACAGCAGGTGGTCCAACAGCTACACTTTAGACATTTAAGCCTAGTTAGGTTCCCAAGAGAGCACCTATTTCAACCACCCTAGAAGTGTTAGAGATGAGAGTCAAGGCTTCTGGGGACTCTGGGAGGACCACGGGTACCGGCCAGCGCGACCCACCCAGCAAGGCGAGGCCCAGGTGAGAAGACAGTGACATGGGACCGCAGTTAATTTTCTGCACTTCCACAAAGTTCCACTAAGACGTGCGGTGAGTAATAAAGCTTGAACTTTGAAATCCCACAGGACTAGGTTACTCCCACCCCTGCCACCTACTTAGCAGTGTGTCTTAGCGGTTCCCTCAATGCTCGGGCCTCAGTGTCCCCATCTGTGCAGCGGGATCACGCCGCCCCCTTAAGACTAAGGCAAAACGAAACTAATTCGGCGGCTCGCGGACATTTTCTGGTTCTGCTCACCCCAGCCCAGTTTCCCCCGCCATCCTGGCCGGACGACCCAGCCAGCGCGAGTGGAGAGGGCTGCCGCCTCCCAACGCCCCCCGCCCGGCCCGGCCCTCGGCCGGCCACTCACGGGTAGGCATGGTGACCCCGAGCCGCGCTCGCCGCGGAACCGAGGCTCAGCGGGGGCGCGCAGGACGCGCCGACGGCACCATGACGGCCGGCGTTGGGCTGCAGAGGCCGGACGAGGCGAAGGGCGAAGGGCGGAGGGAGCGGACGTAGACCCCACGGCTCACGCAACGAAGCCAGCCCCAGATGCCACCACCGGCCCCGCTGCGCGCCGGAGGACGCGCTGGGCGGCCCACGCCCGTGACGTCAACACGCCGCCGCCGTCGCGGCCCCGCCCTCGCTGGGCTGCCGAGCTCTGCCCTGACACCTTTATAGCCGTGCGGGGGCGACCCAGGGGTCGGTCACGTAGACTGGGACTCGGGTTCTTTTTATTTTAAAATCCTGCTGACTTACATGGCATGAGTTTTCGTTAATCCTTACTGGGGCGCATCACTCTGTGAGGATGATGGTTTTGAGGGCACTGAGGACCTGCCAGCATTTTGTTTGTAAACTATTAACTTGGAGTGGGTTCTGCCTTCTCCGGAAGCGTCATGTATTGCAGATATATTGAGGTCATTGGAGGTGATGGTTGCATATACTTTGAGAGGACAGAACATGTAATTTCCTCTTGCTCTTCTGGTGACTTTCAAAGTGATCTTGCCAGTCAGGAGTTACTCTCCCCTGGAGAGTGCGGCGCTGGCCAAGTGGCCGAGCCACTTTCTTGACACTCTGAGCATCATTCATAATTGAGGCATCTATTCAGCACCAAGCTGAACAGACGCTTGGAGCTGAGCATTGAGCAACTCACATACCACATATGCTCAGCCGAGCTGAAGACAGCACGTATAGAGAAATAAAAGCCAGCCACAGAGGTCTAACCCAGTGTTGCTCTAAGTGTTCCAGGATCTTAACCTGGAATCATCTGGGGGATTCCTAGGTGGTGAGCTAAACCTACCAAATCCCATGCGTGCATGATTTAAATAAGTATTTACATTTGAGAACTTCTGTCCTAAATGATAGTGCCAACATTCTGACTAAGAAATGATATTGTGCAGTACTGCGAGGAAAAAATAAGATAAAGATCAGAACCAGGAGGGGCTTAGGGGACATGAGTTTTGGGGTAGACTTAGGATAAAGCAGTATTTGCATTAGCAAACACCTGGGGAGCCCTTAAAGAGGCTGGGAAGAGGTAGAGGGCAATAAGAGTGAGTCATAAAAGCTGGTAAAAGGAGAGTGTGTACTGAGCTGTAAAAGAGACTGTCCTCTGCTAACAGTAAAGCCAAAGTACAGTGTACTTGGCCTTCGTTTGCTTATGCTTGGTGCACTGTCGCACATTGTATCATCTCTATAAAGTTTTGGCTCCCAGTTTTCTCTCCAGCACTTCCACTGTGTCTTGATTTGCCTCTACCATAGTACTTTGTCCGATGAATCCTAATTAAATTGTCATGTGTACTTGTATTCCACAAGACACTAAATCATATTCTGTTCATATTTATATTTCTTTACCTAGCATACAATAAGGAGCTAGAGTGTATTTTAACTATTAAAGTATATTATTCAAGAGTATGAAATAGAACTAGTTAATAAACAATTTTATGCTGAAGCTTGAAATGTTTTTCCTTTAGGAAACCATTCTGTGCTGTAATTTTAATCAGGACTATAGCATTGAATTATCAGAATCAGAGCTTTGCAGGAGAAACATCATGGTAGAGAAACCACAGAGGTAAAATTCCAACTGGGAGGCACTGATACTGATACAGAAGCGTGTGTTAGGTGTTTACCCTTGGCGGTGGCTGTGGAAAAGGAAAGAGCTGAATCTTCCTGCAGAAAAAGAAACCCTGGGATTTGTTGGCTGCTGACTTGAGAGCAACAGAGAGGCATCTGTTACTTATGTAACTCCAAGGTTGGAACAAGAAAAGCAGTGCTGCTGGAGAGCAGGACATGAGTTGGGAAGGAATGCTGTTTTAGGGAGGGGGTGTGAAGAAAGAATATGAGTTTCTCTTTGCTACATTGAGCTTGAGATGGCATCCAGTGGGAGACATCAGAATGAACAGATCTGAAGGCAGCCAGAGGGATCTCTGGGTGGGGGGGGGCAGCGGGGAGGGGGGTGGAGATTTGGGAATATTCGGCCCAGGGACAGAAGCTGAAGCCAGGTGTCAGAGAGCCCTCTGAGGGAGGATGTGGAGCCAGCAAAGGCACAGAGAGAAAGGAGATCCAGAGGGCACGTCGCCCCAGAAGGCAAGGAAGGATACTATTCCAAAAGGCAGATATCTCTGCTTACGTTAGTCAAAAGATTCAGATCTCAAAGTCCCTGAAATAGTCTGGCCCATAATGAATTCTTTTTAATCCCCTTGGTCTTTGGTTTTGTATTGTTGCCAAAAATAAAATCAGCACCAGAGATTCTGAGGAAGGACAGCTGAAAGTCAGGAATAATGGTTCATAATGTTTGAAATGTATGTATAGCACCTAAGTATTTTGTTTAGCTCCTTTACACTCATTTACCTTGTTTACAAAACTTAGGTAACAATACTACCATACAGACCTCCTTTCCCTATCATATCATCTAGTACAGAGTTCTGTCTGGTCATTCTCCCCCTTCACCCCCACTTCTTAGTGCAGAAATCCTGCTCCTATCCTGATGGAGGAAATTAGTCTCTCTTGAACCATTTCTTGTGTCCCCTCTTACAAACAGGCTTCCTCTGTCCATCACCTCTGTGCCAGTACTTCTCTTTTGAAGCCCAACTTGGATTGGTAAGAACTAGGATTTAGCTATCTCTGTCAGTCCCCACACTGCCCAGCCCCCACTCATCCTTGCACCCTGTGTGCGGTGGACATGGAGATAAAGTACTAGATCCGTCTTCAAGAAAGTATGCACTGCTTTGGTGTTTGAGCTATCTTAGTGTTTGAGCTCAGTCATTTGAGGTCTTACTTTTGTCAGGGTACAGGGTACAGAGTGTCCTTTCCAACATGCAAAGCTAATGTTACTTCTCACCTGCTTAACACTTGTCAATGGCTCAGTGAAGTCCTCAGTGCACAATACAAACCTCTTGGCTTTGCTTAAGAGGCCCATCAAGACCTGGTCTGGGTGGGGCATAAAGGCTCTACAAACAAAACCAAGAAAAAATTATCTTGACATGGTGACTCACGCCTGTAGCCCTAGCTACTTGGGAAGTTGAGACAGGAGGATCACTTGGGTCCAGGCTGCTGTGATCTGTGATACTGCCACTGTACTCCTGCCTGGGTGACAGAGAAAGACCCTGTATCAAAAAAAAAAAAATCTGGCTTTAAGACCTGTCCAGTTCCCCTGCACCACACCGTTTGCTCTGTTTTTGCCGGCTCTAATGACCTGTTCCCAGAGCCCAGCCTACAATGGCACTCCTCCATCTTTTTGCCCATGCTGTTTTCCCTGCCGGAGTAGCCTTATTTTAGCTAACTTCCATTTATCCTTCCAATGTCCTTATGAGAGTTTAGTGTATTTAAGTATGCCCTGTGACCTAGTAATTATCTTCCTGGGTATATACTCCAGAAAATTTCTCACAAAAGTCCATAAGGAACATGGATGGAGAGGGTCATCAAAGCATTGTTCACAGTAATGGGAAGTTAGAGGCAACCCAGGTGTCTGTCACTTGTAAAATGTGGTGGATTTATACGTATTGTGAGTGCATCTCAGCAACAGGATCTTAAAAATATAGAGTAAAATAATTAAGCATTGATGTTTATAGCATTGTATAAATCTATAAAATATAGATTTTAACAGTAGATAAAGAGGGGCAGGGAAAGGGAGTGCAAAGAGAGGAAAGTAGAAAAAATTAGCAAGGGCTTTGCACAGAGAGATGATAGTGAATAATGAATTAGTGTGATTGCCATAGTCCTTGCCCTTGACTTTTTTTAAAAAAAAATCTATTTTCAAGCTTAATTAACTCCAAAAAGACCTTCCTAGACCTGTAAGTTGGCTGTAAGGTACTTCTTTCAAGATCTCAGAGTTAATTTCAGGTACTTCTTTCAAGAGCCCAGAATTAATTTGCAAACCTCCACTATCATACCTCTCTCATGGTGTGTGGCAGGTAACAGGGACTTCCAGAAATAATTGGGGCAGATTCTAAGGAGAGCTTTAGAAGCCTTTCATGAGCAGGTGCAGTAAAGAACAGAGGTAATTTGGACATTCCTCATTTATACCTTCTAGCTTGGCAGGCCTAGAACATTTGTTACCTAATGATCTATGCATTAATCATTAATAATAGTATCTGTGTGTGTTTAAACTCCTCAAGAAGCAGTATTGAGTTTGAATCAAGAAAAACATTTGATAGCACTGAAACAGGAGAATACTTTTTTGTTTACTGATACATTTTAGCAGTACATGCCATTAAAATTAGAAGTTCTTTGTCCCTTGGTATTTTATTCCTTTTCATAAAATAATTAAGAGACCAAAATAATATTAGAAAGGTCATTGTTGACATTCTATTAGAGCATTAGCTTTTAGCTGAAATTGCCCAAAATAGCTCTGCTTCTAGAGTAGTCCAGTATTTGTTCCAATTTCTAAATCCTGCACTAAGACAATTCGTCTTTAAGCAGCACGCATTTTAGTGCTTCAAAGGAAATTGCCAGAAAATTTATGGTTTATAGGAAATAACTATAAGGCTATTTAATTCTCTCAAAAGCTTATTCCCAAAGGTCATAATGATGTGACCTGATGCTCTCATTGCTATTTCCTCACAAATATATCAATAATATGTCATTTTTGTTTCACTCCATTTTTGTCATTGCATATTTGTGACTCACAGTTTTCTCATTTATATGAGGTATCAAAAACACAGACTTTAGACTGAGAAAACTTGAGTTTAAATCCTGCCTTCCCCCGCTTACCTATTTTGTTAATTAATCTTTGACCTCCTTAGATTTAACTTTCCCCAATTTCAAAATGAAGAAATACTCGCTCATGTTGCAGTGTTCTACCAGTCTCCTCAAAACCATGGTTCCCAACCTGGACTGAACTTTGGCATCACCAGGGAATCCTTAAAATATATCAATGCCTAGACCCCACCCCCAAGAGTCTGATATAGTTGGTCTATAGTGTAATCTGGGCATCAGCGTAGAAACATGAAAGTTGCCTGAGCAAAAGCAAAACCCTGTATCTAAAAAATAGCCGGGCCTTGTGGCAGGCACCTGTAATCCCAGCAACTTGGGAATCTGAGGCAAGAGAATCGCTTGAGCCAGGCTGCTGTGAGCTGTGACACCACAGCATTCTACCAAGAACAACAAAGTGAGACTCCAGCTCAAAATAAATGAATAAATAAATAAAAAGTCGTCTCAGGTATTTCTAGTCTCGTGTAGCTGAGATTGAGCTCCAAGGCCTTTGGGAAGAGTTGGAGTAGAGGAAACCTTTGAGTCAGAGCCTCACATATCTCATTAGACCATTTCTGTTGCCAGATAGGTCTTGCATTTTGACACTACTGCACTCTGAATTCCAGAGTAATTTTCTCACTCATGTGCTGCCCAAATGAATTGGAAACACTCATGACAATAATGAAAAGGATTAGGCTGGTTAAAAAAATTAAGATGGAGACCAGGTCTGGAGAATCCCTGTGCAGACAAAACCAGTTAGGCTATAAGGGACCCCAGTCTTGCTTGATTTGTAAGCCTAAGCAAAACTCAACTTGAGCTATTTCTCATAAATGCCTATATTAAAGAGAAACAGAACTTAATCAATCAGAAATCACCAATGAACTTATATAATTAGAAACTTTCCAATGGAATAAGCTAAACAAGACAACTATATAATGATAACCAATCAAATTTTTTCTTTGCTTTACTTCTGTGTCCCTCCTGTATAAGCCCTTGTGTTCCCTCCGTGGAGCTCCTGAACTACTTCTGATTTGGAGCTGCCTTATTCATAAATTGTTGTTTGCTCCAATAATTACATTACAATTTTATTGTGCTTTATTTTAGCCTTTTAATAGCCACTAATCCAGAAGGTCCTCACCAAACCCTTTCTGTGCCAACTAGGACACCCTGCAAGGCAGACAGTCCTGGTCATCCCACGAGTTAAGTGTCTCAGTCATTCCTGCTTTATAAAGAGAATTGCAAATGAATTTGGGGCAAATCTTGAGATAACAAGGTTGAGAGTTCTTGATTAAATCAGACAAAACAGCTGGAAACCCTTCCTTAGCAACACTATCATTTTAAACAATTAGAGGAAAGCATTAGCTTTCATTGTTATTTACTAAAATGCTAGGTAGCTTTAGCATTTAACATGTAGAGTCAAAAGGAGAGGGGGAGAAAAGCTCTTTTAAATATAGTGGCACTCTAGGCAGTGGGGTTGTTTACAAGACTTTCATTACAGCTGAAAGAAAATGTTATTTATTGCTGTATCCCCTGTACATGCAACATATTAAGTGCTTAGTGTTTGAGGAAGAGAGGGAGGAAGGGAAAAGAGGAAAAAGGAAAAAATAAACATAAAGAGCATAAGACAAGAAGCACCGGTTGGTGAATCAAAGTACAGGAAGAGGCTCTTTGTGATAGTTAAAAAAAAAAAGGCCCAAAGTTTTCTTTCCCTAGCTGTATCCATAATCTTGCAATTGATTTCAGAGCTTCTCCCCCAAAGAGGTAAATCTTTCTCCACTCCTGAATCTGGACTGACCTTGCAACTTGCTTTGGCCAATGGGACAATGATAAATGTAATGTGAGCAGAGACAGAGAAAGGGTAAAGAGGCTTAGTCTCCGTCTTGGGGGGGAGAAGCCCCAACCATCCCAACCATCCCAGGGGAGGCCACCATGAACCAGCCAGCTCCTGCTGACCAACCAGCTAAGCACAGAATCGAAAGTGAGTTAAAAAGCAGCCCAAATTGTCAACACACAAGCCATGAGCTAAAGAAGTAGTTGTTATTTTAAGTTCCTAAGTTTGGGACTGGATAGTTATGCACTCCCTAATCACTGTTACTGGTTATGGTTGTAACCATGGTTAACTAATCACTGTGTGTAAAAATAATCATGGAAGGTATAATTTGTCAAGATCGTAGTGTGTGCCGAGTACCATGCTAGTTACCTTGCATGCATTTTCTGACGTAATATTCACAAAACTCTGAGTGGATAAGTACAGGTGTCCCTGTAGTTTTAATATGAGGAAGGTGAAGCTTAGAGAGATTAAATAGGTTCCTCAAAGTTGCATAGGTAAGTCATGACCTTAAAATGTGCTTTTGGGTCCGTTTGTCCCAAACTCAAGTTCTTAACTACAAATAATATGTGGAGACAATTGAAGAGGAAATTAGAGGGAAAACAGGAGATGCATATTTAGACTATGTCGATTTAGAGGCAATTATTATCTTTTTTCTAATTTGTCTGGCAGAAAGAAAACTCTGTTTTCCATCTGTTTCTAATTCTTTTAAAAATGCCTGTAGGTTTTATATTGATTCTCCTTTTACAGACTGGAAGCTAAATTCCAACCGCTATATAATTATTTGTTTTTCTCTCACTTGGGAGAAAGACAAATAAGAAATTATGACCATTGACATTATTTTCAAACTATAATTATTGTTTCAAAGAAGTTCTATTTGTATCAACATTCATTTTAGAAAAATAAATAACAATATTGCATCCAATGGGACATTCAGTACGTTCTAAATTTTCATGGGAAATCTATGGACATAAAAGATGGTCTTTAATATAGCTAGTAAGTAAAGGGGGTACCTATTTATTCTATTTGCCTGAATAAGGTAATAGAGTTATTACATATTATCACTGCTAATCAAATTTACCTTGAATCTTGGCCGGGTCAGAGGATAAGGGGAGTAGTTTGAAATAAATCGAGAATATTTTATGCCTCTAGAGCATAAACCTAGTTGCAACTAAATCCTATTTATATCCAAATCCCATTTATATCCAATGAAATAGGCAAGGGGTGCTAGACTTGTTCAGAAATATGAAAAAAAATTGCACAAACATATGGCTGAAAGCAGTCTAGATAATGCTGGATGTTGGGTAACATAGTTATTTATTAGAGAAGTCATGAGAATTATTATGAATAGCACTTTGAGTCTGTCTTTTTTGCGTCCTGAGCTTTCAACTCCAGTATTTTTTTAGAAGAACAAGAATTAGGTCTACCACAGCAAGGGGAATTCCCAGTGTTTTTGGAAAACGCATGAATCAAATTGCCTTCCTGCACTCAGCAATATGCACTAAAGTGATATTGGGGTGCTGGGAGCATCCAGGAGAGCAAATATACCTTAGGAGGGGGGTATCTAATGTGAGAGCAAGAGATGATCAGAGCTCAGAGTTCTGCTATAAAATCAAAAGACTGGATTTCCTCAATTCCAAGATGTATATTTGTTTTCATTTAAATGTCTCTGGAATAAGGATGCACCTGACATTTCATGTTAGCAGGAAGTTGCCAGCTATAGAAAGAGAGATAAAAATATCTTCACACTAGTCCTGTAGTTGTCACTGTCTGCCTTAATTATGCCCAGATCCAAGCCATTGTTCCAGTAATTATTTTTATTAGTAAGTGAACTAAAGTAAAATCCTAACCCCTCCTTACCCCCATCTGCTCCCTTCTAGGCCAGAGAGCACCAGAAAAACCTTAAAACTGAGTTTCCCAGCCATCACTGATTGAAGGCCAGACACGCCTCCTTATACCCCCTCCCTTGCTAAGGAATATCAGACTTTTTACTTTAAAGGCTAAACAGAAATGAATCTTGTGATCTGCTGCTCTGTATTTGCAGTTTTGACACTGTAACTAACCAGCATTCTTTCCTAACAAGAGACCATCAACCATGCAGTGGTTTTAATCAGGCTATCAAGTATATGTAGAGAGGGATTTTGTGTCCTTGCTTGACCTTTTGCTATTAAAAGGAGCATAAAGCTTGATTGCAACTATGCATGTTTCTCCTTTCATAAATATGCATGATTCCTTCTTATTAAACATGTATATTTGGCCACCCTGCTTAGCATAAATCCTGTTTCCTCCCTTGAAGCATAGGTTTCTGGCTTTTGGTCAGGTCTCTGCTTCCCAGTCTGTCAGAATGGTCACCTACAGCCTGAAAGTCTTCATAAGAAATAAAGCTCTTCTTTCCAAATTTGTGAACCTCATAATTTTCTTCAGTTAACAAATAAGACCACATGTGGTTGAATTTTAATGTAAATTTGGATTCCCAGTTGTTGCTTAAATTGGTTCAAAAAGACCACACTCTAATGTAACACAAAAACAAAAAGCTGTTGTGTGCGTAGGTAATGAGACTAAAAGTAGCAGAAATGGTTGCTTTCCTCTAAATCATAGATCTGTTTAGATTGTGCCTAATATGTGATAATCATAGATAATTTTCAAAGCTAGGAGAGCTGATGTGATTGAATCATGCAACAAACTACCATTCATCATCCAGAGTTCAACCTGTAAATGCTTCCAGCCGATTTTGAGAAAAATGATTTTACTTTCAGTGATAGAAATTCAGTTAACAACAAAACAAAATTAAAAACTCATGATAGGGCTGTGCCTGTGGCTCAGAGGAGTAGGGTGCCAACCCCATATAGTGGAGGTGGTGGGTTCAAACCCAGCCCCAGCCAAAAACAAACAAACAAAAAACTCATGATAGACAGGTGTGGTGGCTCACACCTGTAATCCTAGCACTCTGGGAGGCCAAGGTGGGTGGATCACCTGAGTTCAGGCGTTTGAGACCAGCCTGAGCAAGAGTGAGACTCCGCCTCTGAAAAATAGCCAGCATTGTGGCTGACTAGTTGGGAGGCTGAGGCAAGAGGATCACTTGAGCCCAAGAATTTGAGGTTGCTGTGAGCTGTGATTTCACAGCACTCTACCAAAGGCGACAAAGTGAGAATCTGTCTCAAAAACAAAGAAACAACAACAACCAAAAGAAAACCCCAAACTCATGATGTTATAAATTTTAGCAGATAGAAAATGAGTTAAAACCCTGGTATACTTCAATAAGACTCAAAATTTTGCCACAGGCTTCAGATCAAATTCAGGAAATATAGCATAATTACACACACACAGGTGATTCAGAAGAATCATTGGGTGCTGAATATGAAAAAGGCCTGAACTTAAGTTTATATCTTTATATTAAAAAGAAAGTGTTCTGTATTAAAATGGATAGAATATGCAAAAAAAGTATATATATTTTAAGAAAGGAAAAAAAAAAATTTTTTTCTTGAGACAGAGTCTCACTTTGTCACCTTTGCTGGAGATGTGGCATGACAGCTCACAGCAACCTCAAACTCTTGGTCTTAAGTGATTCTCCTGCCTCAGCCTCCCAGGTAGCTGGAACTACAGGTGCCTGCCACAACACCTGGCTATTTTGTTGTTGTTGTTGTTGTTGCAGTTGTCATTGTTGTTTAGCTGGCCCCAGGGTGGGTTCGGACCTGCTAGTGATGTGGCTGGTGCTGTAACCATTGTGCTACAGCCATCGAGCCAGAAAGGAAAAACTATTAAATTTGTAATATTCAAGTCATCTTTGACTTCTGTAGTTACAAGAGGTTCTCAACGTGAGTTGTACTCATCTTTTGCAATAAGTATATATTGAGTATTACAATTTTAATACCATTTTCTTGTTCTTAAAATGTGTGTACAATTTTTGGCACCCTCTGTATATGTTATGTTAAATGTAATCACATGTTATATTTTTTGATTACTTTTTAAAATACAGGGTACATTTATTTTCTGGTTTCTCCCAAAAGACTATAATTAATAGTGTACCTTACAACTGATAGCATTTTACAATTGAGAAATATCATGTATGAAACTATATGCTTAAGGAATATTGAAGACAAAAGTTTTCTTCAGCCAAATACAGGAAAAGTGAACTTACCTATTACCTAATTGATGAAATTAGCAGGTCTTAGAACTACTCCATATTAAGTGCCCATCAAAACAAGGCAATCTGCTAGATTAAAAGAATTCTAAGTCTTCATCTAAACAGACCTTTGATTCGCAATTATCAGAAACCACTTTAAGCTAGCTTAAAGCTAAACACAGCAAACGCTGGAATTTATCATAAGGATGCAGAGACGTAAAGGGATGAATGTAGAAAGTACAAAAGAGCTGGCGCTATAAAATGGAAATCATCAGAATGCCAAGAGTATTGTATCATTCTCATGTTCTCTCTTGCTTATCTGTCTACAAACCGATTATTTTTCTATGCAGTTTGCACAACTAAAGATGTTGTACCTTACATATTTTATCTGTTATATTAAAAACACCAGCACAAGTTGAACACTTCTCTGTGAATTCTTCTGAATTCCTGAGAGAAAGGTACAGCTTAAGTATCCATCTTATTTCAGTCAACTATGGCTGCTAAACAGATAGTACATTGGTTTTTTGTTGCTACAATCATACTACGTAATAAACCACCCCCAAACTCAGAAGCTTAACAAAACAATCATTTATTATTTTTTATGAGTTTATGTAGCAACTCGATGGCTCCCCTGACCTGGGCCAGGTTTGACTAAATTTGGGCAGAAACCACCATACATCTGCATCCAGGGAAGGCTGCCTGGGCACTGGCTGGTTTAGAGACAGCCTTGTCAGGGACAACTTGGAGCTGATCTACATGTCCTCTCATGTGCCACCAGGATAGCATTTTACAACAGGGAAATGTAATGAGAGCTTGGGCTTGCTCACGTAACAGTGAAGGGTTCCAGTGGAGAAAGTGCTGTGTGAGCACTTTGTCAAGGCTTGATTTGAAAAACCACAGACCAATGGCCAAAATCAATCATGTGACAGAGCCCATCATCAGAGTGGTTGAAAACTACAAAGTTAAGGTTGCAGTTTTGAGGAGGCCATTAAGTGAGGCTGTCAAAGCAGTTAGCTTACCGCAGAAGGACGGTACACAGGCAGCTGACAGGGCCCCACACGTATGAGTCAGGGGAATGGTTAAAATGATTTGTGAGGGTGGCTGATAATTCTCAAAATGGGCTAATAATATCTCGTATATTCCTCATATCCACTCTACGAGACAGATATTACTTATCCACGTGTTACATAAGGGAAAATTTAGGTGTTTGGGAAGATAAAGAAAGGATCATGCTTAGAACTAAGTAACACACAAACAACACTCACTCACACACACACACACACACACACACGCACGCACATACTTTATAGTATCCTCAATCCTTCCAGCTTGTGAATGGTTGGAACAAGAAATAATAAAGAGGAATCTCTCAAAAAATGAAGGTGAACTTCAGGAGGACCAAGGTGAAAGCTTCCAAGTCTTAGAGCTTCCCTTTCCATGTGAACTTTTTCCTTCAAGGGTCAAGTGCAGAAGATTCCGTATTTGTTTTTCTAAGGAAGATGGAAATCTTTTTGACTTGTGGAAGTTTCCAACAGGGAAAGAGATCCATCCTTAAGTTAGGTGATTAAACAAACAATAGGGAGATCACTATTAACTGTGTAACTTATAAATAAACGAAGAAGAAGTACGGTAGGGAGGAAAGAAGGTTATAGGAATAGAGGTTTAACATCAAAATCAGAGTTATCTAATTTCCCAGAGAAGGGATTAATTGGCTAGAGAACATCCCAAAGATTCATAAAATATGACAAATGGAATTCTTCGTTTTGCTATTAGAGTTTATCTTGAACTAATTGTCCAGAACCACAGTGAAATGTGTACACTTTTAAATGCTATCACAAAAGGCAAGCTTGGTAGGATGCAGAAGTCTGAACATAAGGTACCATTAGATGACTCAGATTAACAAACAGCACGAACAATGAGCGATGGGGAGAGAGAAGAGGGGGAAATGTCATCAATTTCTGTTGATATGACTGTTCATTCACTATGGAGGTAAATTAATACAATTTTATATAACTAGGCAGATGCAAGCATTTAGACATTTATTAAGTCAGTTCTAAAACTGGCTGATTTAGGCTCAGTGCCTGTGGCTCAATCGGCTAAGGCTCCAGCCACGTACACCTAAGGTGGCGGGTTCGAATCCCCAGCCCAGGCCCACCAAACAACAATGATGGCTGCAACCAAAAAAATGGCCGGGCACTGTGGCGGGTGCCTGTGGTCCCAGCTACTTGGGAGGAGGAGGCAGGAGACTCGCTTGAGCCCAGGAGTTGGAGGTTGCTATGAGCTGTGATGCCATGGCACTCTACCCAGGGGGATAGCTTGAGGCTCCATCTCAAAAAAATAAAAAAAAAATTATAAACACATAGATCATGTATACATTAGTATATTTATGGGATGCAATGTGCTGATTTCATATAGAATCAGGAATACTTACATCACACTGGTTAATACACATTTCATGTTGTTTACCTAATTATTGTGTTAAGATATTTATACTCTATACTAATAGATCTGGCATGTACCCTTGCATTATGCTCCATAGGTGTGATCCCACCATTCACCCTCCCTCCATCTGACCCCCCATTGGCCCCCTCCTCCCTCCTTCATCTTGGGCCATAGTTGTGATCTGTTCTTCATATGAAAGTGTGAGTGATTATAAATTGGTTTCATAATAGTACTGAGTACATTCAACATTTTTTATCCCATTCTTAAGATACTTTACCAAGTAGGATATGTTCCAGCTCCATCCATGTAAATGTAAAAGAGGTAAAGTCTCCATCTTTTTAAGGTTGCAAAGTACTCCATTGTATACATATACCACAATTTATTAATCCATTCATGGGTGGATAGGCATTTGGGCTTCTTCCATGACTTGGCTATTACGAATTGAGCTGCGATGAACAATCTGGTGCAAATGTCTTTGTTATAAAGTGATTCTATATCTTTTGGATATATATCTAGTAGAGGAATTGCAGGATCAAATGGCAGGTCTACTTTTAGGTCCCTGAGTATCTCCATACTTATTTCCAAAAGAGATGTATTAGCTTGCACTCCCACCAGCAGTGCAGAAGTGTTCCCTTTTCTCCATATCTATGCCAACATCTGTAGTTTTGGGATTTTGTTATGTGAGCCACTCTTACTGGAGTTAGATGACATCTCAAAGTGGTTTTGATTTGCATTTCTCTGATGATTAAAGATGATGAGCATTTTTTCATGTGTCTGTAGGCCATGTGTCTTTCTTCCTCAGAGAAGCTTCTGTTCAAGTCCCTTGCCCACAATGAAATGGGATTACTTGTTCTTTTCTTATTAATAAGTTTGAGTCCTCTGTGGATTCTGGTTATCTACCTTTGTCAGAAGCATAACCTGCAAATATCCTCTCCCATTCTGAGGGCTGTCTGCTTGCTTTATTTACTGTGTTCTTGGCTGTGCAGAAGGTTTTTAATTTGATCAGATCCCAGTAGTGTATTTTTGGTGTTGCTTCAATTGCCAGGGTCCTCCTCATAAAGTATTCTCCCAGGCCAATTTCTTCAAGTGTGTCTCCTGCACTCTGTCCAAGAGTCTTTATAGTTTCATGTCTTAAGTTTCCATCTTTTATCCAGTGAGAGTCAATTTCTGCTAATGGTGAAAGGTGTAGGTCTAGTTTCAGTCTTCTACAAGTCGCCAGCCAATTCTCCCAGCACCATTTGTTAAATAGGGAATATTTCACCCAATTTATATATATAATTTTTTTTTTGCAATTTTGGCCAGGGCCAGGCTTGAACTTGCTACCCCTGGTATATGGGGCCAGTGCCCTCCTCCTTGAGCCACAGGCACCACCCCCAATTTATATTTTTGATGGGCCTATCAAAGATCAAATGATGATAAGTATCTAGGTTCATCTCTTGGTTCTCAATTCTGTTCCGTACATCTACTTCTCTATTTTTATGCCAATACTATGCTGTTTTGATCACTATAGGTTTATAGTATGGTTTGAAGTCTGGTAGCATGATTCCTCCTGATTTGTTTTTCTTTCTGAGTAATATCTTGGCTACTCAACATTTTTTTCTGTTTCCATATAAAATGAAGTACTATTTTTTCCAGATCTTTAAAGTATGATGGTAGTGCTTTGATAGGGATTGCATTAAATTTGTAAATTGCTTTGGGTCATATGGACATTTTAACAATGTTGATTCTTCCTAGCCATGAGCATGGTATGTTTTTCCATTTGTTAACATCTTCAGCTATTTCTTTTCTCAGAGTTTCATAATTCTGTTTATAGAGATCTTTCACATACTTTCTTAGGTAAATTCCCAAATATTTCATCTTCTTTGGCACAATTGTAAGGAAAATAGAGTCCTTGACTGTTTTTTCAGCTTGACTATTATTGGTATATATAAAAGCTACTGATTTGTGAGTATTGATTTTGTATCCTGAGATGCTGCTGTATTCCCTGATCATGTCTAAGAGTTTTGTGGTTGAGTCCCTGGGGTTTTCCAGGTATAAGATCATATCATCTGTGAAGAGTAAAGGTTTGATCTCCTCTGACCTTATTTGTATACTCTTGATTGCCTTATCTTGGCTGATTACGATGGCTAAGACTTCCATTACAATGTTAAAAAGCAGTGGAGACAATGGGAAACTTTGCCTGGTTCCTGATCTGAGTGGAAATATTTTCAATTTTACTCCATTCAATATGATATTGGCTGTGGGTTTGCTGTAGATGGCCTCCATCAGTTTAAGAAAAGGCCCTTCTATACCTATTTTCTTAAGTGTTCTGATCATGAAAGGATGCTGGATATTGTCAAAAGCTTTTTCTTCATCTGTTGAGAGAATCATATGGTCTTTGTTTTTTAGTTTGCTTATGTGAAGTATTATATTTATAGATTTATGTATATTGAACCAACCTTGAGACCCTGAGATAAAACCCACTTGGTCATGCTGTATAATTTGTTTGATGTGTTGCTAGATTCTGTTTGCTAAGATCTTACTGAATATTTTTATATCTATGTTCATTAAAAATTTCGGTCTAGGCTCGGTGCCTGTGGTTCAATCGGCTAGGGCGCCAGCCACATACACCTAAGGTGGCGGGTTCGAATCCCCAGCCTGGGCCCACCAAACAACAATGATGGCTGCAACCAAAAAATGGCCAGGCATTGTGGCGGGCACCTGTGGTTCCAGCTACTTGGTAGGCAGAGGCAGGAGACTTGCTTGAGCCCCGGAGCTGGAGGTTGCTA
>CAUYQV010018890.1:0-53206 GCA_963574575.1 Galagoides demidoff
GACTTCATAGCTGACAGGCCCTGAGGATGCTGTCACTGAAATGACCCTCTGGCCTGGAGAAACTGGAGAATGTTTTTATAAAAGACTGAAACTGGACCCACACCTTTCTCCACTCACAAAAATTGACTCAAGATGGATAAAGAACTTAAATTTAAGGCATGAAATGATAAAAATCCGCAAAGAAAGAATAGGAAAAACACTGGAAGATATGGGCCTGGGGAAAGACTTTATGAGGAAGACTGCCATGGCAATAGCAACAACACCAATAATAAACAAAAGGGATTTAATTAAACTGAAAAGCTTCTATCCAGCCAAGAAGACAACAACCAAAGCAAATAGATAACCTACCCAATGGGAAAGGATATTTGCATATTTTAAATCAGACAAAAGCTTTATAACCAGGATCTATGCAGAACTTCAATTAATCCACAAGAAAAGAACCCAACAATCCCATACATCAATGGGGAAGAGAGATGAATAGAATCTTCTCTAAAGACAACAGACGAATGGCTAGCAAACACATGAAAAAATGGACATCATCCCTAATTATTAGAGAAATGCAAATTAAAACCCCCCTGAAATATCATGTAACCCCAGCAAGAATTGCCTATATCACAAAATCTCAAAACTGCAGATGCTGGCGCACATGTGGAGAGAAAGGTACACTTTTACACTGCTGGTGGGACTGCAAACTAATACAACCTTTTTGGAAGGAAGTATGGAGAAACTTCAGAGAACTCAACCTAGACTTCCCATTTGATTCTGCAATCCCATTACTGGCCATCTATCCAGAAGGGAAAAAAAAAACAAACCTTTTATCATAAAGACACTTGTACTAGGATGTTTATCGCAGCCCAATTTACAATCACTAAAATGTGGATACAGCCTAAATATCCTTCAACCCAGGAATGGATTGGTAAGCTGTGGTATATGTATACCATGGAATATTATTCAGCCATTTAAAAAAATAGAGATTTTGCAGCATTTGTACTAACCTGGATGGAGGTAAAACACATAATTCTTAGTGAAGCATCACAGGAATGGAGAAGTATGAATCCTATGTATTCAATTTTGATGTGAGGACAATTAATGACAATTAAGGACATGATGAGGCATGGGGGAAGGGGAGACCAGACGGAGAAGGAGGGAGGGAGTGAGGGAAAGGAAAAGAAGAAAAAAGAAAAGAAAAGAAAATAGTGACTAATTCTCACATAAATTGGATTTAATTTTGACCAAAGTATATTACTTAAACATTAATTTTTAATTCAACTTGTTAATATGCTGTTTAGGATATTGCACCCTCATTTGTAAGTGGAATATGTTTGTAATTTCCCCTTTATAATAATATATTTTCTCCAATTTTCATATCAGGTATAGCCAGATTAAGTAGAATGATTTTGAAGTATTTCTTCTTTTTCTATTGTCTATAAGATTTGGCATGATATGTTATTTTTTACTTTTATTTATAAATATTATCTATTTTTTGAGACTTTGGAAAAAAAAATAAGAAGAAGTTAACTGATGACTCCATACTGAACCTCAGAGTCAAAGCATTCCATAATAGACATACTCTTATTTGACAATGTGTATGTTATTTTCTTTGCATTATTATTATTATTTTGATGCAACAATTGTCTGATTTCTGTTCTGAATGTATTTATCTTTGTTCATTCTTTATGAGGTTTTTGTTTCTAGTCCTTATCTTAAACATTGTTATTGTTATTAAATTTTAAGCCTTTTTAATTTTGTGAAGGCAAAAAGTGCATATGTATATGTAAAAAAAAAACCCAACCCCCCCCCACCAAAAAAAACCACATGTATGTGTAAAAAATAAATAAATAAAAATAAACAAAAAAACCCCCGGAGAATGTTTTTTGATGGAGGAAGTCAAAGATTATCCTCTATCTCCCAACAAAGATAAAAATGCCTGAAAGCCAAGTTCTATGATATTAGCTCCCTGCCTAATAAGTCTTTTTCAGTGTTTCTTGAATAACCGCATCACTGCCATTTCCTGAGCCTCCACTTTAGAGCAAGTAACCTCTGCCTTCCTCCTTCATTACCTCTGAAAGAATCAATGTACCCTTTCATAAGGAAGCAGCCAGAACGGATTTATTTCCCTCAAATCTTATCAAGAATTAGAGCCAGGAATGAGGGAACCAGACTACTGCAATATGGCACCCAATGTGGGGCCCTCTTCACAGTACTCACATTTCCATTTGTTAGGGAAGGGCCATTTCTCAGAGATTGACTAAGCCAGGCCTTCCCCACAAAAAACTCCACCACCCACCATGGGCTTTCCCAGCTTAGCAGGCTAAACTTAACCCCCAACAGGTTTTCCCGACTCAGTAGGCTATATAAATGGATAGATAGAAACAGAAGCTGCCTTTCCACTCAGGTTGAAGGCCCCTCCCAGGTTTATCTGAATAAACCTGTCCTGATCATTGAGCTGCATTCTCTGTGTCTGTCCTTTCTTTACCCCTCTCTCTACTCATCCTCTCCTTACAGCCAACATAACTAATTTTAAACCTAGTTAATCAATTGACAACCTGCCTCATTAAAATCACTTTTGCAAGCACATCCATCGGTGACAATTGCCCCTGCCTCACTTTGGCTAAATAAGAATGAGTTCACTTCATACCCTACCTGAGCACCAATAAAACAGAAAACAAAACAAACAAACAAACAAACAAAAACCAGCATGGGGGAGAGTGTATTACTCTGCTAAACATATTTCTGAGTGCCAACCGATCAACAGCCATCTTATTTGAGTGACTCTCCTTCAGATAATCTCAATCTATTCTGGTCTTTCCTCAAACACTTGAAAATCACCAATTGTAATTTCCAATACTTTCAAAGACCTTATACAGTAGTCTCCCTTGTCTTTGTAATTTACTAGCAATCAACTACAGGCCAAAAATAGGTGAGTACAGTACAATAAGGTATTTTGAGAGAAAGAGAAAATGTCTATATAACTTTTATTATATTATAATTATGATATTTTCTCTTACTATACCCACATTATAAATTAAACTTTATCATAGATATTTAAATATAGGAAAAATCAGTGTGTATGCATGTGTGTATACAGATGGTTTGGTATTATACTTAAATATATATGCAGTTTTAAGGTTCCAGTGGGGATCTTGGAACACATCCCCTGAAGACAAGGGGGGACTACTGTATAAGACAATAGACTTCTCTGCTCAGAAAGCACCGCCTGACAAACGTGCTTACCTTACAACAAATAATCCATAAATTCAGCTCTAATTTTTATTTCAGCTTTGAATATTGGTTCCATCATTCTTTGGTACAACCCATAGTTTAGACACCCAACTAAATGGGCCATTATTTAAGCTCCATTGTTAGACTTGTATTTGTATTACTTCTTCACTAGCTTGTCTATTACCCCTTCTTCCAGGCCCTGTTTACCCTCTCACTTAACTCTCAACATGCCACTTGGCTGAAGCTGGGTACTGTATCTGCCTTACAGGAAATACTCAAAAGTGCTCTATATATGGATCAGAAGAGTCAATACCCACCAGCATGAAAACACCCAAAAGTTCAAGCTCAGAACTCTTATAAAATAGTAGCACAAAGGGGAAAACAAAACAAGAAGGCATCATTCAACATGATGAACAAAACAGTATCTCATGCATCAATACTAACATTCAACATAACCAGTCTCAGTACTCCACTCAAAAAGAATAGATTGGTTGTGCCGATAGAAAACATAACCCAAATACATGCTGTCTCCAAGAACCCATTTAACTTGCAAGGACTCTTATAGCCTCAAGGAAAATGGATAGAAAAAAATTCTACACAAATAGAAACCCAAAGTGAGCAGGAGTAGTTATTCTCATATCAAATAAAACAGATTTTCAATTAACAATGGTTAAAAAAGACAAAGATGGTCATTATCTAATGATAAAGGGAGTGATTCAGCAAGAAGATATAACAATCTTAAATAAGTATACACCTAACACAGGAGCATAAACATACAAATCCTATTAGATCTAAACACAGAAATAAACTTCGTCATCATAGTAGCTTGGGATTTCAACAGTCTAACGACAGAATAGTCGTCAAGGCAGAAAGTCAACAAAGAAACACTGGATTTAATGTGGACTCAAGAACAGATGGACCTAACAATATACAGAACATTCTACACTAAAACTATAGAATATACATTCTTCTCAACGGCTCATGGGACATCTTCCAAGATAGATTATATGTTAGGCCACAAAACAAGTCTTAGGAAATTCAGAGAAATCAGAATCATACTACATATCTTCTCAGACCACTGTAGAACAAAACTAGAAATCAATTCCAAGAGGAATTCTCAAGTTTACGCATAGTCATGGACATCAAACAACTTGTTGCTGAACAATTCTTGGGTCACTGATAAGATCAAGATGAAAATAAAAATATTTTTTCATTAAACAACAAAGAGGATACAAGTTTCCACAATCTATGGGATATAGAATGTGGGTTGCTTGGCAGGGTGGGGAGTTCATATCTTCAATGCTTGACCAGAATGACAGATCTAAAATTCACAAGCAACCTCATGCCACAGATCAAGGAATAGAAAAAGAAGAACAAACCAACCCCAAATATAGCAGAAGGAAAGAAATAACAAAGCTCAGAGAAGAACTAAACAGAATGGAAACAACAACAAAAAGAAATACAAAGGATTAATGGGAAAAAAAGGTGGTTTTTTTGAAAGATTAAAAAAAAAATCGATAGACTACTAGCTAAATTAACCACAAAGAGAAAAGGACTCAATTAACCTCAGTCAGAAATGAAAAAGGAGACATTATAACTGATACCACAGAAAGACAAATATCATACATGACTCCTACATAAACTTCTATGCACACAAACTGGAAAACTTAGAGGTTATGGATACATTTCTGGAGACATAAAACATCCCAATCCTGAATCTAGAAGAAATAGAAATCCTGAAGAGACCAGTAATGAGTAGCAAGATGAAAACAGTAATAAAAAATTTTCCAACCACAAAAAGCCCTAGACAAGATAGATTCTATCAGACATATAAAGAATTGGTACTGATTCTACTAAAATAGTTCCATAACATCAAGAAAGAAGGACCCTCTTTAATTCATTCTACAAAGCCAGTATCATCTTTATACCCAGAAAGGACACAACAGAAAAAGAAAAACTATAGATCAATATCCCTTATGAACATAGATACAAATATCTTTAATAAAATACTAGCAATGTGAATTCAACAGCATATCAAAAAGGTAATTCACCAATATCAAGTGGGCTTCATCCAGGGATACAAAGATGGTTCAATGTACACAAGTCAATAAATGTGATTTATCATATAAATATAACTATTAAAGACCACATGATATCTCAAAAGATACAGAGAAAGTCTTCAATAAAATCCAGCACCACTTCATGATTCAAATCCCAAACTGCCAAAGATGCAAACAATTACCTCTGATTCCTTCCCTGAGTTTTGATTACCTGAACTCATATGGCAGAAAGACTAAACTCTGTCAACACATGGGGACAGACTTGTCACAAACCACTGTGTCCTCTGTATGCCCCTACATGTTCTTCAAGCCCACTGAATTTTCCTAAAAGTAACTTATTACCACTCTAAAATCATCCATACTTCCCCACCTCCCTTTCCCCTAAGAAGGGTAGATAGCCATCTGTACATCTGCACCCCATCGGCTGGTGAGGTAACACTCTGATTCTTCCTTGTAATAAATCTGTATGTCATTTCTTCTACTAATCTGTCTTTTGGTCAGTTGATTTTCAGAAACCTTCAGAGGGCAAAATGGAAGGGAGGAAAGGAGGAAGGAAAAAAATCTCCACCACTGTACTGAAAGATCTATAAGGAAAAAAAAAAAACTAAAAACTTTCTCTTTTGTGACTGTGGTGATAATATTGAGGATTTTTAATTCATTTAGCAAACTTAGAAACAAACAAGCTTAGTACAAAATTCGCTCCAGATGTTGTTTTATAAATAAGCCCTTTTTGTTTCTTTTTTTAACACTATGGGAAACAGAACTACCAACTCAAAAGATAAAAATTTAAAGTCCCAGGGCTTCAAATAATAATCCCATAAACTTCTCCTAACCACAGCAATCAGTACATCAATTTTGGCATACTGTTTATAGAAGCGGCTCCCAACCTCTGGGTCGTGACCCTCAGGAACTGTATTAAAGGGGCGCAGCATTAGGAAGGTTGAGAGCCACTGGCTTATAGGAACTTTCCAAGTTGTTAACTAATTCCACTACCACATCCCCAAAGGAAAAGAACACAACACAGAAAGGAAAGAGGAAAACAATTGTGAATATGACATGTAGAGAGGAAAGGGCTGGAGAAATAAACACAGAATAAAGCAAAGAGGAAAAACGTGAAAATCCAAGGAAAAAAGAGGTAACATCACTTTTCAGAACTGAGAGGTCACAGCTTAGGTAAATAGCAAGATATAAGAAATACAAATAAAACCAATGGCAGAGGTTGGCCTCTTTTCCCAACTTTTATGGGTTTTTTTAACCTTGTAAGACAAAGTAGAACAAAGATAATAAAATAGAATTCAAACATATTTACAAAAGAATGACTATTTGAAGATTACCAATTGCATTATCTCTATATATCACATCTTTATCTCCTTCAGATATCTTTAGACAGGCTAAAAGTCTGCCCCAAACACAGTATATACAATATATACTTTGGGATTAAAGCAGAGGAAAAGAATGTACACCTATTTTGGATTAATGAAATGAGAATTTTTTTTCCTATTTTTTCGGACAGAGTCTGTCTTATTATGTTGCCCTCGGCAGAGTGCTGTGGGCATCACAGCTCACAGCAACCTCAAACTCTTGGGCTTAAGTGATTTTCTTGCCTCAGCCTCCCAAGTAGCTGGGACTACAGGTGCCTGCCACAATACCCGGCTATTTTTTTGTTATAGTTGTCATTGTTGTTTAGTAGGCCCTCCTGGTTGGGTTTGAACCTTGGTGTATATGGCTGGCGCCCTAACCATTGAATTATGGGTGCTGAGGTGAAATGAGAATTTTTAATAGGCAATCCTGTGGCAGTTTTGTGAATCCCTTTATAGTTATAACCAGATATATAATAATCCATTCTTGCAAATACTTCTAATATCATATATATATGAATTAATCTGGCCTTTCTCACTATAGGGTAGAACCTCCATAGTTGGCTACCTCCCTACATTGACCACCTCCTTAAATTGATCTAATTTTCATAGGCGGGGCAGGCACCATATTATCAGTACAATAGGCCTAGCTCCTTATGTGGACCACCTCCATATGTTGACCGTTTGTTACAATCTCTTGGGTGGTCAGTTTATAGAGGCTCAATTGTAGTGTTCAAAATCTCCTTATTTTAGGAGATTAATATATTTCCTTCTAGTCAAAAAAAAATCTAGGAAAATAATAAAATCATAGCTAGCATTCACTTAGTGTATTATGTGTTGAACACTCTGCAAAGCAATTTATATATAACATTTCAGTTTGTTAGGTCTGGTGGCAGGTAAACAGGTGCCAAGGAAGTGACTAAGGGTGGAGAACAGGAACTGAATCGTACCTAGGAACTCTTTCCTGGTGGGAACATACACAGTAAAAAGTTCCTAGTGACCTTTAACTGACCTAGAGCTCTTTACTGTCTAATAAAACCTGTGATATAATCTATTACATTATACATAACTCCAACCTATCAATCATCTCAAAAGCAGGAAACAAGAACCAATCCTCCCAGGAAAAAGGCAGGACAAACTAGTAAGTTTATAAAACTCAGACTGTGCTCAGACTCTGGGTGGTTCTCCACTTGCACAGATTCACCTGTTCCTCTCTCTCTGGAACATATTTTCACCTGCATGACTTCCCTCTTGACTTTCATTCTTTCTTCTATGTGATAAACTGTGTGAAACTGCTTTGTGTCTATGATCACTTCATGGTGGGCTTGACTCCGCACCAGTACTCACTCCTGACACTGGGAGCCGAGATAAGGGGACGTTCAGATGGACCTAGCAAGTTCATCCTTAAAACCATACTACATCAGTATGATTTTTATTCCCATTTTCCAGCTTGAAAAGACTTTATATAACCATGGTCAAAGACAAAGGTTCCACGGCTGGTAAGCTGCAGTCAGAAACACAAACGAAACACTGTGTTCAGGAACTCATAAGGGTTCTCACTAAGACGCATTGCTGGCAAATTGCTTAATTATAACAGTTTATCGTACAGGTTTCCAAACAATGGTTAAGATTAATTATAATATAAAGAAAGTTACTCTGAAAACATAAAATTAAAATAGAACTCAATCAATGAACAGTAAAAGAAAAGTACTAGAAACTCAATATGAATTAGTCATAGCAAGCAAACACAAAATTAAGCTCATAGATTGGTAGAAGTCAATGCTAAAATGGACCTATCTATTCTTGTGTCAGATAAAACTTAGATTTCATCCGAGAGTATTTTGTCTGACATTAAACATACTAGGATTTATCACATAAATCCTTGAGTAAAGTGACAGAATATATCATGAGCAGTATCTTCAACATCAATGGGGCTAAAGGCAGAGACACAGCAGAGAAGGTGTTTAATTTTTTGTTTGTTTGTTTCCCCTTTAGAAAGTCAGCAGGCAAATGGCAAGTTAACACTTAACATTCTAAGTATTACAAACCAAGGACCAACGAGGCAAAAGATCTGAATAAATATTTCTCAAAAAAATAATAACTGGTTAAAAAGGACATAAAATGATGCTCGATCCATCATTAGCCACCAGGGAAATGCAAGTCAAAACCACACTGATGTGCCATTTCACACACACTGCAATTGGAAACCTAGATAGTAACAAGTCTTCCTGAGACTGCAGAGAAACTGGAACCCGCGTACACTGTTTGTGAAATGTAAAATGGTCTAGCTGCTTCAGAAAATAGTTCCTCAAAAGGATAAATGTAGAATTACCATATGATCAAACAATTCCAATACCAGTTATATACCCAAGAGATATGCAGATATATCTACACAAAAATTTGTACACAGATGTTCATAGCCAAACAGCAGAAACCAACCTAAATGCCCATCAACTGATGAAAGGACAGATAAAAGGTGGCATGCCCGAATAATGGAATATTATTCAGCAATCAAAGGAAAAGATACACTGATACCTGCTACAACACGATGAATCTTGAAACATGATGCTAGGTGAAGGCAAACAGACCCAAAGGGATCAATACAAGAATACAAATTACTTTGTTTAACAAAGTAAACGATCTTAACTTTTCACAAGCAGCTCAGAGAGAAAGAGACACAAGAGAGGGGACCCTGAGACAGAAAAAAGTTGGGGAGAGAAAGGAGAGACTGATATAGCAAGAAGCAGGGAGGCTGTGGCCCCTGGAGAAAGCCTTATAAGACATGCTCTGTGGCTGAACAAGCTCATAATAAAACAAAGATGCTGTGGTACAATGTGAAATATATTTGGTCTTTGTCCCCAGTTCCTGTCACAGAACTCCTAAAATCCTTGGACTACTCTGAATCTCAAGACATTTTCTGTTATTCCTAACGAGCCCCTGTGAATCCTACCTGACTTTAGGCTAACAAGCTGACTTAGGGTGAGGTGGAGAGGTAGCCTCAGCATGGGGCTGGTCACCGAAAAATATCCACACTGTTAGAAAGTTGGCACTTTCTGCCCCATCCTCTTACCTCTGGGAAGGAGAGCGGACTGGAGATTAAGTTCCCCCTAAACTTTTGAACAACAAATTTGAGAGCTTCCGTGTTGATGAACTCATCCAGGTGCAGGAAGGCGGCAGGCCCAGAGAGGGTACGGAAGCTCTGAGCCTCGCAACCCCCACACCCGGCCCTGTGCATCGCTAACATCTGGCCATTCTTGAGTTGTTACATCCTTTACAGTAAACTGGTAAATCTAAGGAAACTGTTTTCCTTGAGTCCTGTGAGCATTTGTAGCAAATTAATGGAACCCAGTGAGGGGGCTGTGGACACTCCAATCTGTAACTAGACAGTCAGAATATAGGTCGCAATCTACTGCTTGTGATTGGCATCCACAGCAGGGAGGCAGTTTTGTGGGACTGAGCCCTTAACCTGTGGGATCTGACACTGCCTCCAGCTATATGGTATCAAAATTAACCTGGACCCCGCTGGTGTCTAATGGCAACCTACTTCATGGGTGGGGAAAAATACGCACACATCTGGTTACAGAAATGTTCTGCGCTCTGCTGAGAGTATAGCAGGAGAGAAACAGAATGTTTCTGTAGATGCCCCACATTCTAATTTTTTGTTCCTGTCTTTTTATAAAAACAGACTTTATTTATTTATTTGCAGTTTTGGGCCTGGGCTGGGTTTGAACCCACCACCTCCAGCCTGTGGGGCCAGCGCCTTACTCCTTTGAGCCACAGGCACCGCCCAACAGACTTTATTTTTTAGGGAAGTTTCAGGTTCACACAAAACTGCGTGGAAGACAGACTTCCTACATTCTCACACATGCATAGTCTATGCCATTCTCAACATCGCTCACCGCAGTAGTACATGTGTTGTAAGTGATAAACCTACAATGCAATGTCATTATGGCCCAGAGTCCACGATTTACATTAAGGTCCACAATTTGCATTAGGACCCACAATTTACATTAGGGTCCACAATTTACATTAGGGCCCACGATTTACATTAAGGTCCACAATTTACATTAGGGCCCATGATTTACATTAGGGCCCACGATTTACATTAGGGTCCACAATTTGCATTTGGACAAATGTATCATGACACCTTTTTAGTATCATACAGAGCAGTTTCCCCCCCATAACCCTCTACACTTAACATGCTAAGTCACTCTGCCACAATTACCTAGCCCTTCCCCCTAGCAAAAAGGAGAAAGGTTACCAGATAAAACTCTTTTGTGTAAAGACACAACTGCCTGAGTAAAGTCTTAGTAAAAGTCTGCAGAATACAACTGCCTTGGGTGAAGTGGTGTTTTGAGAAAATCAAATGTGGGCTGTACCCGGACTGAACTTACGCAAGATGATGAAAAGAAAATGTCTTTAACACATAAAACACCAGCAAGGTGGAGAATTCAAGAGAAGCACCTGAGTGGTATCAGAAATAAAATTAAACCATAGACATATGGGGGGGATTAATAACTAGCATGATTTTTATTTAAATATCATGAGAGGGACTCCAGCAGGCTGGAGGGCAAGGGCAGCTGACATCTGCTTACCTGCCGCCTCATTCCCACATGTGTGGCAGTTTGTAAGAGTCAGCGCTCTTCTTTAATATACAAATGTTTTTATGCCCCTCACAAATATTAGGCAAAAGAAAAAAACTTTTAAAAATGATATGAAACTACCATGAAGCTGTACTCTACCTACAACAGTCAACCAGGACTGGCAGATAGGGACTGGCTAATTAGAAACTTTGGGGGGCAGGGAAGAAGGGGAGCTCCACTTTGGGGGCAAGCAGGTGCTCGCCAAAGGCCACTTACAACCTCACAACGTAACTAGATCAAAGTGGAAGGCCGCGATTTTGAGAAAAGCAACAGAGCAGTTTTGGCGGGGGCGTCAAATAGAAGGCTTAGAATGAACATCTTCCCGCAGTATGCTCAGTGAGATTTCCGCCGCTCAGTTTCTGAAATTCCAGCGACAATATATGGCACTGTCAAGCAAATTATTCTGTTACTTGGTGTTAACGGACAGGTTAAACATATATGTTCAGATCTCGACGGGCAACTTCTGTATTTTTTTAAGTGTAATCACACACATACACACACACACACACACACACGACGGAAAGGAAGGCACTTCCTCAGTGAACAGGTGCTGCAGGATGAAGGCGCAGCCACCTCCTCCTGGAGAAGGTTCCGCAGGTTCCTTCTCTGGAAACAAATCAAAGGAGTCTTTGTCAAACTGCAATTCCCCTATTACAGCTGAGCAGCAGTGGGCGTGAAGGGGCAGCAGGACACTGACCACGGTGCTGCCCACCTGTCGCGGGCTCTGTCGGGTTTGCAAAGGGTTGGTCAGAGACTGACACTGAGGTAAATCCGGGAGCATCAGCTCCGGGGAGCAGAGACCGCACACCGGCGTGGCCCTGGCGCCTCCTCTGCCGTAGGCTTGCTCGGCAGGACGCTGCAGCCCGGGTGCCCCAACTCCTCCCCCAGCCCGGTCCCCACGCGGGCCGGCCGGCAGCTGCATCCGCCCGCTCCTACCTCATGATCCGCGCTCCGGCTCGTCCGGTCCCGTCGGGCGGGCGCGGGGCTCCCGGGAGCGGACCACGGGAGGTGCGGGCACCGGGGCAGCCCAGCGGGGCCGCAGCTGCTGTTTGTAAACACGCTCCACGTGCGCTCGCCCGGCCCCATTCGCTGTCTGCAGTCCGCACTCGTAGTTTAGCCGCTTTCCGACCTGCCCTCTGGGGGTGCAAATTTTACACCCCCTGGGAGAGATGGAAGCCTCGCCCACAGAGCTCGCCCCAAAACAAGGCGAGCTCGTATCGCCCCCTGCCGGCCAGCGAGGCAGTCTGCAACCCAGGGCCGCCGGACTATCAGCGGAACACACGCGGCGTCCAAAGCCACTGCCTGGGCCAGGCCCCGCCCCCGCCCCGCCCCCGCCCGCCGGAGGCCCCTCCCCGGGCGGCGCGCGCCCGCCCGCGCAGGCCCCGCCTTCCAGCCGAGGAAACGTTCCTGCGGGGGCGCGCGCGTGCTCTCTAATCCCCCGCCTTCCGGCTCCGGCGGCGACGCTCTCCTGTCGCCGCCGCCGCCGCGCCGCCGGTGTCAGCCTCCCTCGGGAGACTCCATTTGCTCTTGGTGTGGTCTGGCCGCCCTGCCGGCGGTCGGAGAGCGATGCCCCCGGCCGGCGGAATGGCGTTCCCCGCGCCCAGCGGCCGCTCGCTGGCCGGCTGGCTGCGGCGGTGACACCCCGGTCGCCGGCGTCCACGGCGGAATCCGAGCTCCCTCCGCGGGAGGAAAGACGTCCCGCGCTCTGGAGCTCGCCCGCGGGGAGAGGCCCTTCCTACCCCGGCTCTCTCTGACCTCTTAATTTCGGGAGGTAGGCTACTCAGGTCCCTCGGTGTCACCCGGATAATGCCTGAAAGCAGTATTGTCGTATTTAACTATCTGTCACACTAATAAGAAGCGTTAATTTCCTCAACATAGTTGCCGGATAGATGTGGGTAATGTCACAGCTCCTGATATTGAATTGAAGAAAAAATGTTTTTGGTATTTTCTTTAGGTTTCGGAGCCTCCGAGTACCTATACGGCCCCCACAGGAACTACTTCTGCTGGCCCATGGAGGATCATCTTTCACCGGGATTATTGTAGCACCATCTTCAGCGAGCTTCCCACCCCATAGCCTTTACATCAGGGCCTGATTTCCACCAATGAAGTTTTTTGATGCTTTCTTTAATAATGTGACATCGCCTCTTGTACTCCTTCCTCCTTTGCAGTTGCCAAATCCACTAGGTATAAGTCGCGTTAAAGTTCAGAATTTTCTGCCTGGCCACTTTCGCCTTTCTGGCACCGCTCACTTCTGTCCAGCTCACCTTACTTGCTTGCCTTTGATTTCCATAAGCACTCAACTCGCATAACGTGTAGCCCTTGCCTAGAGAGACAGCATTCCATACAATCCATTGCTTGACAAAGACCACATAGTCAGGGGTGAGCTTTCCATTATATTTTCCTGTATGTCAGCTTTGCAAGTCCTCTCTTGACTTAAGCTGTTTATTCCCTAGCACATTTCTCAAACTGTTTCCCTGAGTCTTAGAGGCTTTATCAAAAAACCTTACTAGCAATGATTGCCATAATTGAGTCTGCAATCATCCTGTTTTAGAGACCTTGCTAGTACAGTATTGATTCAAATTCTAACCTCCAGTGAGATCACAGTTCATGAGAAGAACTTATACTAAGTAAGGAGGAAGACAAAAACAGGGTTGACTGGAGACAGGTATTGTAAGAATTTGTAAGTTTAAAACAGGCCTGCAAGGGAAGGGATTCATATCTGTAAATTGGCCATCACATTATCATCTAGGTCCCATGTGTGAGAGAAGGGAAGAATCTTAAGACCTCATTTTCTGTTCTCTTTGTATTGAAATCTAAGTTGTTAATTATCTTGTGCTAGTAATTGCCTGAAATATTAGACCCTTAAAATGCTGGGCAAACGCAAGCGTGTGGTGTTGACAATTAAGGACAAGCTTGACATTATTAAGAAACTTGAGGAAGGGATTTCTTTCAAAAAACTTTCTGTGGTGTACGGAATTGGTGAGTCCACTGTTCGTGATATTAAAAAGAACAAAGAAAGGATTATAAACTATGCAAACAGTTCAGATCCCACTAGTGGGGTATCCAAACGTAAATCTATGAAGTCATCAACATATGAGGAACTCGATAGAGTTATGATAGAGTGGTTTAACCAGCAGAAAACGAACGGGATTCCAGTGTCTGGAACGATTTGTGCAAAACAAGCCAAGTTCTTTTTTGATGCCTTGGGGATGGAAGGTGATTTTAATGCATCATCTGGCTGGCTAACTCGATTTAAGCAGCGCCATGGTATCCCAAAGGCTGCTGGCAAAGGAACAAAATTAAAAGGAGATGAAACTGCTGCCAGTGAATTTTGTGGGAACTTTCAGGAATTTGTTGAGAGAGAGAATCTACAACCAGAGCAAATTTATGGTGCTGATCAAACAGGATTGTTCTGGAAATGTCTACCATCAAGGACATTAGCTCTGGAAAATGAGCAAAGTACTTCTGGGTATAGGTCGAGCAGAGAGAGAATCATTATTATGTGCTGTGCAAATGCCACAGGTTTACATAAACTTAATCTCTGTGTCGTGGGGAAGGCAAAAAAACCTCGTGCATTCAAAGGAACTGATCTTTCAAACCTTCCTGTTACTTATTTTAGTCAAAAAAGTGCGTGGATAGAACAATCTGTTTTCAGACAATGGTTTGAAAAATACTTTGTGCCACAGGTACAGAAGCATTTGAAATCAAAGGGGCTTCTAGAAAAAGCAGTGCTGCTCTTAGATTTCCCACCAGCTCATCCTGATGAGGAAATGTTGAGTTCAGATGATGGCAGAATAACTGTGAAATATTTGCCACCAAATGTCACAAGTTTAATCCAACCTATGAGCCAGGGAGTTCTAGCCACTGTAAAAAGATACTACCGAGCAGGACTTCTCCAGAAATACATGGATGAGGGAATAGACCCAAAAATGTTTTGGAAGAATTTGACAGTGTTGGATGCAGTTTATGAAGTATCAAGAGCTTGGAACATGGTAAAATCAAGTACCATAACCAGAGCTTGGAAAAAACTTCTCCCTGGTGTTGAAGAGAATTCAGGCATGAACATGGATGAAGGAGCCATTTTAGCAGCTAACTTAGCAACGGTTTTACAGAATACAGAAGAATGTGAACAAGTTGACATTGAGAACATTGATCAGTGGTTTGACTCCCGAAGTAATGACTCAAGTTGTCAGGTGCTCACTGACAGCGAAAGTGCCGAGGACCAGGCCAAGGCTGCCGAGCAAAAGACTTCCAGTAAGACTAGAAAACCGGAACTGAATCCAGAGAAACATATTAGCCATAAAGCTGCACTTGAATGGACTGAAAATTTACTAGATTATCTAGAACAGCAAGATGACATGCTTCTGTCAGATAAATTGGTATTGAGGAGGCTTCGGACCATAATAAGAAGAAAACAGAAAATCCAAAATAACAAAAGTCATTAATAGGTTTCTTAAGTGTTTCATTGTATTTGCATCTTTTTGACTGTTTATCTGCAGTGAAACTTAATCGAAGTCCTGTCGGTTCTGAGGCTTAATACATTTTATAAATGATTTTAGGATTAGATGCCATTTTGGGGTCCTTATGTTCCAGCTCTTTAACGTTGGTTGACTCTAGTTGTTGAGCATTGACATGTAATCATTTTGTCTACTGTTTTCTAATTTGTGTTTTGCTAATTAGATCATAAGGTCCCGAGGTCAGGGATCTTGTGTCTATTTTGTGCCTAAATTTTAATGTGTCTAATAAAGGGCCATGCACACTGGAGGCACTCAATAAATCTTACTTAACTTGAATTTTTTATGACTTTCTCTTAACTTCAGTTTCCAAATAGAAATATGTTGGGGATAAGTTTCTATTTCCTGAAAATCTTAAAGTGGCTCAGCAGAGGTTGTGGTTGAAGTATTTCACTGTGCCTACCGAGAATTGAAGAAAAATAATTTTAAGCCTTGTATATGGCAATTCTGTACTAATACTATTTGCACAATCAGCAGTTCCAATCCATCATCTCTGAGTGTAGTGGGAAGAGAAATAAGGTTAAAACGTCTCCAGAAAAAGTGTTTGCACTTCACTTTGATCCCATCTGACAGTTCGGTGAGTTCCTTCATAGTGTGGGAAGGATGCCATTCTAGGAAAACAGGATTCAGTTCCCAAACCCTTGCAAGTAACAGTGAAGTAAAATTTGATTATCTATCTTTTTGATCGTTTATTGATGTCAGTAGTTTTTCTCTTTAATAAGCTATTTGTCATTTGTGTAACACTTTAATGCTTACAAGTATGTCATTTACTTTCATATAGTGTATCATTCTGTGAAAACTAATAGTGAGAATATAAGCATACATGTGATTTGTGAATCAGCACATGCACAGTGGGCTAATATTAAGTAGAACATGGGAGAGGCACTGTAGGGGGACCCAGATGCTGTGTGATCGTGGGCAACTTGCTTAGCTCTATCTGTAAACTAGGAATAATACCTGTTTCAGTATTTTGTGAGGAATACATGAGGTGGCATATGCATTTGACATAGTATGGGCTTTGAACAGGGCTCTAAGTATAACACTGTTAGCTACTTACTGTTACAGCATTGCAGAAACCATCAGGTGTATGCAAAACAGATCTGTGTAACTCAGTGATATTGCTGCATTAGGAAAATCCTCCTAGGAGAAGAGAGATAAAATTTGATATACAAGTAGTTTTAGCCAAAATAAAATATGATTTATTTCAGTGAAAACTGAAGAGTTAATCTAATTTAAAAAGCATTTACTAATTTAAAAGGCATCCACTGGTAGGCATTGTGAGGTATACAGACATATTTAAAACTTCTTAGGTTAAATATAATGGGAAATAGGAATGGAATTGCAATTTCTTTGACACAGGCCTATTAGCACCTTGTTGATAATATAAGTAGATATTGACTTCATTCATAGAGGAAAGTCTATATTACTAATATTGGCATAATTCATTGAAGTAACAAAATACCTTTAAGATAGATGAGATAGCAGAAAGCAGGACATTTGGAATATTTTATCAAACTAAAGTCATTTAGACACAGTAGAAAATCAGAGCAAAAGAAATGTCACAGGAGACAGTGGTTATAGTAAGTAGGTCCTGCCATTTACAGAGAGCTTCCTTTGTCATTTGACTTGAGAGGACTTTATGGCCCCAATCTGGCAATTTTCTTTGATAAGGCTGTCATTAGCATTCAATTCTCCCTGTAGAGTGGAGGCAGTGGATTCTAGAATGGCTTTTCCAGAAGACTTCTAAGAATGTCCTTGCTTTAGGAGAATTCATACATCATTATTAATGCACCTTCTTCGGTTTACACAATTATTTCACCACCTACCTGATAGGCTTCAGGAAGTTGGACTCTGTAGATAAGTCTTGAAGTCATTTGGCTTCATGGATACCTGGGGATTCTGAAACTTGATAGTGGTAATGACATTTGAATATAGCTTTGCATTTTAAACGGCTTAATCTTGTGTTTTATCATAAATGCTAATATAAATTGTGCATTCTAATTTTCTAACTCATTGAAATAAAAAAATTTTTCCCTTGCCAGATACTGTAGTATATTAGATGCTCTAGGACAGTGGTTGTCAGCCTTCCTAATGCCTCCTAATGCTGCAACCCTTTACTACAGTTCCTCATGTTGTGGTGACCCCCCCAACCATAAAATTATTTTCTTTGCTACTTCGTAATTCTAATTTTGCTACTGTTATGAACCGTAATGTAAATATCTGATACTCAGGATGTATTTTCATTGTTGCAAAAGGGTTGCAACCCACAGGCTGAGAATCGCTGCTCTAAGGAGACACATTGTGGTTATCTTGGTTTAGCATATGTGCCTGTAAGTACCCTACTTTGTAAAGCTCGGACACACGTACTCTCATTTGACTTTGTGCACCTTAAAGAAGAGATCCGCAAATTCTAATTATTGGTTACTATTTATAAAAGTGCATATTTTTTAGAGGAGGGAGAAGCAGAACTCAGACCAAATGGGGAAAGTGGCTGCTAAGAGCATGATTTTATTAAAAATGGCGTAGAGGGAATATTTACTGTTTCATAAGTCAATATCAGAGTAATAAAGGGATTGGTTGGAAAACTTATGGCACAAGATAAATATAAAAGATTTGGCAGGGTCCAGATCAGTTCAAGCAGAATTGTAGTGTTATGAAAACTATTGTTCTGGGACTATTTTTATTTTCAGTCTTCAGACTGAGCGGTGCAGTCACTTCATCGTGATTTTCTGAATTTATGAAGGATCACAGTGGACTAAAACGTGCAGTTGACATGAAGTGGACACATCTACTCAAGTCACAGGCTCAGATACTGCCCCTCCAGTGCTGTGACCACAGTCACACAACCAAAGTATTAGAAATCAAAGCAAGGACTGTACTCCAAATTTAGTCCTGTTCGAGAGGGGTGTGTTCAGCTGGGCGAGGTGACTCATGTCTGTAATCCCAGCACTTTGGGAGGCAGAGGCAGGTGGATTGCCTGACCTCACAGGTTGGAGACTAGCCTAAGCCAGAGGGAGACCTTGTCTCTAAAAATAGCTGGTTGTTGGTGGGCGCCAGTAGTCCCAGCTACTTGGGGGCTGAGGCAAGAGAATCGCTTAAGCCCAGGAGTTCTTTTGCTGTGAGCTATGACGCATGGCACTCTACTGAGGGTGACCAAATGAGACCATCTCAAAGAAAGGGGGCGGGGGGCTGTGTTCATTTACCTTAATACATCACAAAGTTGACCTTTTCTTAAATATGTACTTTATACCCTAAGCAATAATATCTGCAAAATCACAGGTCTTGTATGCCAATTGTGGTCTCAAGTTCAAATAAATAATAAAAGTTTTTTTAAAAAAAGTGTCCCCCCTCCCCGTAACCTGCTGTCATTTTGCATATCTCATCTGCACACTTTAGAAATGCTAGCCAAGCAGAAAGAGTGGGGTCCTTGAAGGTTTACAGAATGGAATGCAAACCTCAGCTTCTTCACTCTTTCTCTAGACAACCTTGGCAGCTTTCTCTCTGAACTTAAGTTTCTTTACATGTGAAAGGGTGGGAATTTACACAGTCCCAGTGCAAGCATTCATAAACACCAGCTATTAAGCAATTGCCCTCCTATTCATTGAGAACTCCTTGTCTCCAGACTTAGCCTGGAAAACAAGTCATAACTCTTCTGTCGGGGTGACTCTGCAGACCCTCAGGCAGGGCACCTCTGTTGAGGTCCAGGCACTGACCCATCTGAGGGAATGCCAGCTGGGGTGGGTGTACAGGCTGGTGGGCATCTGAGTGCCCCAGGTCCCTAGGACTATGGCTGTCGATCTCCACAGGGGCCCATCAGTAAAATAAAACAGGTGGGGCCTGCTGTAGTCACAGTCTGAGATAACTGGGCTCTGAGAGAAATGGGTTTTCCAAGCAGCTGAAGGCACACTGGTGAGATGATGAGCTCAGATGCTGTAAACAGACGTGCAAACTACTGATGCAAATGCAGTGGGCAAATGGGAGCAGCAGATTTGGACCAAGATACAAACCAGCAGCACGGTCCACCAGCTGCCCGATGAGTCTAGGGGCCACTGGGCTTCCTCTGCTCATAGCCACCTGGTTTATACTTCTCAACCCACGGGAAGTATTCTAGTACCCCTTTCATGCTTAGATATCCCAATTTAGAAAATAAATTAGACAGCGTCCCTACCAATGAAGGTACGAAAAGCTGGAGGAGGAATGTGATCTGCCCCAAGATCACACGGTCAGCAGGCACCAAGAAGGGAATAGAAGTTGCACCTCTGATCTCTGGGCAGTGTGACCCAGTGACTAAGGCATGTGCTTCTTTCAGGCCATGAGCCTCTGAGGGACAGACCATGGCCCCAATCCCACTTCTTCATGGGCTCAGCACAGCACCGACCTTTCCACACACATGGGGGAGTCTCTTACTAAGAGAAGTGTATGTTTCATAAATCAGTATCTATTTTGAGATCCTCAATGACAGTCCTGTGAAAGGTAACACCATTTCAAAGGCAGTTCTAAAGGGTAGCTGGCGGAGACCCAACCAAAAATTCTCATCTGAGGCAAGGACAGAGATCTCAGTCCTTGCAAAAAGCTGTGGTCTTCTGTGCCTCATGGGCATCCATGCTGCAGGAATCCATGAGGCACTCCGTCAGGCCTTCCCCCAACACACTGCAAGCGTCCAGAAATGGGCTAAGTGTGTGTGATTCAGAGAATGCCAAATATCCACCAGCATGATTCCCCAGGCAGCCAAATATTGTAGATCCATAGGATCAGAAACTACTTGACTGAAACTCCATGGAGCTGACCGGCACAGTCCTCCTGAGGGGCATCTTTTAAATTCTCTTCTGATCCAAAGAAGACCAGATTTGCACAGGCCACCAGGGCCACCAACATCCTTCTGCATGGAAGTCCACTTGGGTAGTGCCTGGGGTGCTGGGGGTCCATCTTTGTTCCTGGCTCCTCAAATTTTCTTTCTCATCCAGGTTGCCCTCAGCTGGCTTGGCACACAGGCTCATGTCAAGAAAATACTTAACTGGTATAATTTGCAGAACTAGACAAAAAAATATGTTATAAGTACATAATAAAACGTCTTCCACTTCTGTAGTCACCCTAAAGACAGATGTGAACGTATTTAGTGCAAGTCCTTGGTGGAACTTTAGGTGTGATTTATAAGTCAATATTCCTAGAACTTGAACCTAGACTTTTGGGGGATTTTTTAATTTTCATAATGATTTTGTAATGAGATCAGCTATTACCTCTTTATCTATTTAAATCAGGGAGGGTAGGATATGGGGAGGATAAGATGTTTTTGAGTTATTGTATGGATATTTAAGAAACTGGTAAGATTTTGGAACAGTGAACTTTTGTTTTTAACTTACAAGAAGAAACTTGACCGTGAAACTCGGCTTCCTTAATTTGTGAAGTCACCACTACCAAAAATGCTTTTGTCCCCCAGGGGAATCTTAACAGCTGAATTTATAAAACCTAGTTTCTTCTAAGACAAACAAAAATGAGACCTAATTCTTTCCTACATTTCAGACTATGTAGCTCTTCTGGAAGTTATTTATACAGAAAGCACAATTACCTTTGAACCTAAAAAACCCAAAGTCAGCTCATGGGAGTTTTTCTCATCTATTGAAGCATTTAAAAGTTTTTGAAAATGTCCTATGACTGAATAAGTCCTTTAAAGATAATTGTTTTTTCTTGATGAGAAGATCTAAGGTGATATGGATAAACTTGGTGTATTCATTTAAGATGACAGAACCCAGAATTTTTTTTTAAACTCCCATTTTGGGTTTAAAAAAATTAACTCAAAAGTTGAATTCAGTGAGAGTTTTGATAAGTTATGCGAACTGATGTAAACAAGCACACTTTAAGCTATTTTAGAAAAGAATCATGACAATATAGTTGTGTTATTGTTAATCACGGGACAATATGTAGGGTAGCAGTCACATTTTCTATTAATCCGCTTTGGGAGCTATTTTCCAGTTTACTGTAACATTTGGAGGACTTTGAGTCCCCCCCATATATATATGCATATGTATATATTTTTTTCCAGTGGTAAGACAGGACTTTATTAGACAGAAAGGAATACAGAAGCAGTAAAATGCACCAGAGCCTCTGGCAAAGGGGAAAACCTGAGTTGGAAATCTGAGTATACTAACAAGACATTTCCACCTATCTTATAAAAAATGTACAAATTACATTTCCACAGGGGTTTTTTCCTCTCTGCATCTAGATGATTCTGTAATTAGAATCATCTATATTCTAAATTAGACTCAACAGTTAAATTGCCACAATATAGTATAATAAAATACTGCATTTCATCAATTTTAAAGATACATATGGGTTCACCCTTTAATACTGTGAACTTGGGGTACTTCTGACAATCAACAGCATCTTACATTTATATTTGACAGCATTTTTCTCTTTTTTAGTGATAACAAAACATTGATTTTAGATTCAGTGAAATATGACTAAAAAGTTTTTGTAAGCCCTGCCTTCCTTTGAAAATAGAGCTAAAAGTAATGGGATACAAAAAAATTTCCCAGTCATTAGATTTACATGTATAAATAATAATTATATGTTATATATGAACAGGTAAAAATTATATATCTCTTTTAAAAATACAATCTGTCTTCAGAAAGCTTAGTTCATAATACTATTAATTGCTTGTACACAAACATATGTTTTACTAATTTAGTAGAAAAGGTACAGTAATCCTCACTAAATTACCCCAAATCTGGTTTTTAAAGATATGCTACATTCCTTTTAAGTATATAAAACAAACTGAAGAGCTAACAAAGCTTGGTTTACCTGTCACACTCCAATAATTTGTATGTGGATTAATTGCATAAGAAATTTCTAGATTCGAGAGCAGCTGTTGACTTGTTTATGTGTTCCGTCCACACAGCCTACCATGTGGATTTTGTTTGTGTTCTGTACTCCAATCAGATTGCCTTGGCTTTAACCTCATGTCCTTTTCATGTTTTGATGACCTTGACATGAGGACCTTGGCAGTTTTGAGGAGTAGTGACTGGTCAGGTATTTTGTGTAATGTTCCTTATTCTGTTTAAAAAAAAAAAAAAAATATATATATATATATATACACACACATACGTTCTTTGTGTATTTTTGCCCACTCTAACGCAAAGCGGACCATGAAAATGTGAACGATAATCTATTGTGGAGGTATAAGAGAAAGAAAAATAAATTCTGATAAAGATCTGGGAAAGCTTCTCATCAGAAGTCAGTCTGCCCTTCAAGAAATTGGTCATGTTTGTGGTGGGCCATGGCAGGTAGCATGAAAATGGGGAATGCAGGTCATGTTCTAGTAACAAACGAATATGTTTACAAAGAGAAGTGTCAGAGCTGTAACTGGAAGGAACTGTGAGAGCTGGTAGGGGCCTGGGGGCTTTTTCCCTCCTCACGCCATGCTCATGGCGCCTTTCCCAGCACCAGTTCCTAGCATCGGACTCCACAGATTGAGGGGCTCAGTCCCACAAGGCTGCCCTCACTTTGGACACCAGTTGCAGAGTTATCAGGTCCCCAGGTTAGTCAGGGGTTTCCCCAGTTCCCCTCAGGTTTAGTAATTTACTAGAATGACTCACAGAACTGGGGAAAATTCTATGCTGTTACAGTTTACATAAAGGACGCAAGTGAACATCCAATGAAGAGATGCGTAGGGTCAGGGCTGGAGGGGCCCTGAGTGCCGGCTTTGTCCCTGTGGAGTCAGGATGTATCGTCCTCCCAGCACGTAGATATGTTCACCAACTCAGAAGCTCCTCTGACCCCATTGCTTAGGGGTTTAGGTTTTTTCTTTTTAAAAAATGGAGGTTTCATGGTGTGCATATGATTGATTACATCACTGTCCAGTGGTCACTGACTCAATCTCCAGCCTCTTTCCCTTCCCCAGAAGTTGGGGGGGTGGGGCTGAAAGTTCCAAGCTTCTTTCCTTTGAGAGCTATAGATTAGTTTCATAAAAGGGCTGTGTACATTGGATACTTTTTCTTCCACTCCTGAGATACTTTGCTAAGAAGAACATTTTCCAGTTCCATCCATGTGAACATGAAGGAGGTAAAGTCTCCATTTTTCTTTAGGGCTGCATAGGAAAGATACAACTTAATTCTAGCCCAAGAATATGGGGAGGGGGTGGGGAAGGGGAGGGGAGAAGGGCGACTGGGTGGTGGGAGAGTGACCGGAAAGATCACCTATATATCTGTCTAACAAGGGTACAAGTGAACTTTTCTAGAACTAGAATATAAATGTTTTGATATAATGACTAAGCAAATGACATGAAATTTATGTTAACCAACTTGATGAAAGTATTTTAAATTGTATATGAAAACAGCACAATGTACCCCATGTTTGCATTAATGTATACAGCTATCAATTAATAAAAAAAAAAAAGAAGTGTCCCTGTGGGTTAGGAATTGGATCCCTTCAATGCTCTTTTAGATACACAGGTTAAGACTGGAATTCTTTTCTAATCGGTAGCTCCGTCCTCTGGCAGTCACTTTGGCAAAGTAGAAGAGCAGGTATGACTCTCAACAGTTATTTCCACTAACAGAAATAAAAAGAGCTATGAGCCCCAAAGGTAGGTACAGACTTTGAAATCCATTTTTAATTTTTTTTAAAAAATAAGCTTATATAGTTTTTGAAAAGCACTGAGAGCAAATTATTGAAACTATGACAGGAACCATGGAGAAGAAATTGGAAGGCGTGCTCTCAGACCTTGTTCATTTGAACAAATCCTCTAAATTCCTTCCTCTATTCTGGGGCAGACAAAGAGTGAATCACTTGAGGGATTTAAAAGGCCTTCTAAGGGATGGCAAAGGAGTCTAAAATTTTCTTTTAGTCAAAAGTATGTTCATTTTGTAAAAGAAATTTAGATAGATGGATATTTGGAAGTGAAATTAACATATACAATGAATTAGCATAAAAGTACTCAGTGTTTTTTCATATTTACTCAATAATATCAGGATAGTTACGTATATTTTTATCCTACTTCCTAAAAATCTACCTCCTACTAGTTTGTAAGCCACAATAAACAAAAGTTTAAAGTACATTCCTAGTTCCCCCAAAACTTGAAGTTTTGCCAGAATAATCTTTATGCAAATAATTAAAAGGTCATCTTATCTGGTAAACAAGTATCCAAGGTATTCAATACTAATATGAAGCCAGCAGATGAAATAATACATGCCCATACAAAAGTAAAACTCAATTTAATTCAAGCTGGGAGGTGGGGAAGAGATAGGGGAGAGGGATTGGTGTGCTGTCACCTAATGAGCACAATGTAAGATTATAGGGCACACCTTCTGGGCAAGGGGCATCACTACAGCAGGGGCTTTCCCTAACAAATACAAACACTGTAACTTAACCATTTATACTCTCTTATTAATCTGAAAAAATAAAAAATAGTTCATTTTCTTTTTTTTATTTTGTCTATACATGCACATGTGTTTATTTGGTTTCCACTTTTTGCCTTCACAAAATTAAAGAGGCTTAAAACGTAATAACAATAACAATATTTAAGATAAGAACTAGAAACAAAAACCTCATAAAGAATGAACGAAGATAAATACATTCAGAAAAGAAATCAGATGATCGCTGCGATGAAATAGTGAGCGATAATAATAATAATCCCCAAAAAGTAACATTCACATTGTCAGATAAAAGTATGTCTGTCATATCCTTTGACTCTGAGGTTCAGTATGGAAAATAGTTCATTTTATTAAAGTAAAATAAAATCTAAAATTGATACTATTTTACCCTTGCTCCAATCTCCAAAAAGTCACTAATTCCCTAAGACACTACCACTCAAGTAGGTGTTAGTTTCCTCTCAACAGTTGTCAATAAATATAAGACGTGTTGAACTTAGTCCTAATCTGCTGTAGCAGAAATGCAGCACTTGGAGTTGAGTCCTGGTCCCACATAAGTAGCTTAAACAAGTAAATTGCCCTCTCTGAGCCAACCACACCCTAATGTTCTAGTCAGTCCAAAAGCATTTGGGAGAACTCCATCAAGCAAAGACAAACTGGGAAGGAGAAAGAAAAAGAAAAGTTTGACACACAATGATCCCTATTGTCTAAATATAACACAGAATGAAAACTCAGAATTCTAGTGGAAGGTGATGATTTCAGAAGGGTTGTTCATGGTCCTGATCTATTCTTAGCTAAAGGACAAGATGAATACCTGAAAGGTTACAATGCAATCCCAAAATCCTCCCAGATTCAGCCAAGTCTTATTCTGAATCACACACTGAGTCAGGGCAGGACACGGCACCAGCGCCTGTCCTTGGAGAATATGGTTACCTGACTCAGGGCTATTTTGAAAAGCCAAAACTGATCTACACCTGGCCTTTCAAGGCTGAGCCGATTCACAGACACGCAATCAACTGCAGGTGACTTGTTCTTCTATTCATAGATATCTTGGAAATGGGCCTGGAAGCTCAGACAAGCGACAAGGAGCTGCAGAAGTGGCACATACACACTCCTGAACCACCGTGAAATAGCTCTGAAAAGTTACTCAACCTCTAAACATAAAATTTCTAAACTGGGTGGCATAGAAGACTACCCATTCTGAGTGGGGCCCAAAGCAAGAGAGAATTATAGCAACTCCAAGCTGGAATACAAGCAGCCCTGCCACTTAGGCCACCAGATCAGGCACATTCCAAGGCACTGACAGTGAACACATGTGCTGTGTGGTACCTTGGGCATGCTCCAAATGGAGATGACAGCGCAAACCCAAGAGTTCTGGAGTAATAGTGTGCCATCTTCAGTAAAGGATGATATACTATTCTAAAAACAGCTCCTGGTGGTTACTGGGCCTTGGTGGAAACTGAACATTTGACCATGGGACAGCATATGACCATATGGGCTGTTGAGATGTTGTACTGTCAGATCCAGCAAGTCCTAAGGCCAGAAGGGCCCAGAGACAACCCATTCTTCCAAGTGGAAGGTTTCACATGAGAAGGGCCAGAGGACACAAGTAAGCTGCCTAACACACAGCCAGACCCACCCCCACCACCTCACACCACTGTTGCAGCTGCCCTTCCTCTTCAGATCATAGCTACGAGCTCAGCCTGGCTGAGACAAAAGAAAACCCCAGGCCCAGCTTGGCTCACAGACAGGGCAGCTTGCTAGCCTGGCATGGGTCGAAATGGACTACTGCTGCGCTCCAACCCTGACAGTGGAGAGGGGGGTCCTTGGGATGGTCAGAGCCCCAGGAAACATACATGATCACCCACTTTGTGTGAAGAGGAAAGTGCTGTGGTAAAGACAGACATACGTATATACAGGGTCATGTGCAGTTGTGGCAGGCTTGGCTGCAGGGTCAGCGTGGTGAAACAAGCTTGGAAGACTGGGGACAAGGAGGTCTGTTATAGGCTATGTGGATAGATCAATGGGTATGGGCATCAAGCGTGAGGAGTAAACAGCCAATGGGACACATTTCAGCCAGCCTCTGTCCCTGGCCATCCCAGTGCTTGTGCAATGACTCATAAATGTTGCAGCCATGATGACAGGGACAGAGGGTACACATGGGCCTAACCGCATGGGCTCCAACACTCCAGGGTTTGATCCAGCTTGTGCTCCTACTGAATGTTACTAGACAGTCACGAAGGCCATTCCTGAGCCCTAGATAAGGCACCATCCTTACACGAGACCAGCCAGCTCCCTGGTGACAAGTTGATTTACTTCCACCCTGAAAATGGGCAATATTTCATCCTGACTAGAATTGACAAATACTCCAGGTATGGATTTATCTTTCCTGCCACAGCCTCAGCCACCACTGCTATCCACCAACTTCAATCGACTGCTATGGCTGAGAGTCTGATCTTGCGTAAATTCACTTCAGACAAAGAAATCTACTTTCCAGCAAAGAAATGAAGGGCACACACACACATGACCATGTAACCCGCTGATCCTGCTACTTAGCACACCATTCAGATTCTGCAGGCTTAACCGAGCGCTGGAACTGCCTCTCAAGAGCGTGGTTAAGGGGCAAGCTTGGACATAACACCCCGCACAGGTGAGGCACCGTCCTTTAGAAGGTAGCATACACTTCAAGTCAAAAGCCACAAAATGGGCTGGTTCCTGAAAACAAAATATACAGGTCTGGGAGCAGGGTCGGGAGGTGAAGTAGGAGTGACCCTGTCGCTATTACTCCCAGTGTGACTTTGGAATTTGGGCTTCCTGCACACAAAACTTTGGGCTCTGCAGGGCTAGAAATGCTTTTTGCTAAAATTAAACCCATAGCTTCTGCCTGCCTGGCCACTTCATGCTCCTCATTCTAACAGCAGGCAAAGACTGAGCTGTCTCACTGGCCAGAGGGGTTGACCACGTCCATCATGAGGAAGTAGGGATGCTGTTACACAGTAGGGGCCTGAGTAATATGCACATGCAGGATGCCTGATGGGGGCATCTCCTGGGACTTCAAGACCCAGTTTTAACCATCAGCTGATAAGTACAACAAGCATAGCCTGCAACGGGCATGGTAACCGGGGCTCAGCCCCCTCGCTGAAAGCCTGGGTCACTCCACCACACTAGCCACACTGGTGAACGTAAGTGTTAGCCATGAGAGGAGATTCTGTAACAGAAAGGGGGGCAGACAGGGATGTGACAGTGTTAGTTGTGACCTTAATGGCAGCAATGGGGACCAAGAAGAATCCTACGGGAGTTGTGAGAAGATGGGGTAAGGTTGATATGAAACACAGCGACTGTAAGTGGCATGAGGGGTGGACTGCAGCAGCGTACTTGGTGTCCCCTCAGCGCCCCCTTCCCAGGCAGGTTCACACCTGCCTCTTCTTGCTGCCCCAGGTGCCGTCTGCTTCTGGCCCACACCTGCAGCCTTCTCTGGAGGCCTCCCCTTAGCTGATGGACGCCTCCCTGCCTAGAGATATCTGAGAGATATGTCCCCCCAACCCTCCCGCAAGTGACACCTGTGACTGATTCATAAAGAGGAATTAAAGCTCAACCTCCTTGCCTCAACGCAGGACAGCCCTACAATTCCCACTCTGGAGCTCCTCATCAGATTAGGCTAAAGCCAGACTTCTAAAACCACGTCTCTCTGGTTTCTCCCCTCTTCTATACTGCTTCTCTCACTCTACTGTCGTCTGTCCTAAGACCAGTCCCTTGCTCAAGCTTCCAATCAGGGCTGCATGTCTGGGCACCCAACCCAACAGTTTGCACATCCACTGTGTTTCTGGGCCTGCACAAAGTGCAGTTTGAACACAACAGTTCAAGGTGATGTTCGACCAATACCCACCCCACAGTGGGCAGAAAACACTGCCCCACTGTGGCAGACTGTGGTTTCCAAAATGACCACAACACTATCTCCCACCCCTCGTGTGCTTTTCACAAGGTGAGCTTCAAATGCATCTCATGGAGAGTTGAGATCCATGTCTCTTCCCCTGAAGAGTAGAAAGGCTTTTGTGACGGCTTTGACCAATAGGGCATGGTAGAAGTGATGCCATGTGATTTCCAGGCCTAGTCAAGGTATATTCTACTTGGTTTTCTGGAACAACTGTGCTAAAGTTCTAAGCTGCCTTGTAAGCAGCATGACAAGCCTAAGCCACCAATGAGCTGTATGGAAGCTCAGAGAGCTCACTCAAAGACCACATGAAGAAGGGTGAGAGATGCCTGGGCAGCCTCCTGCTATGCCATCTCCAGCCATCATCTGACTGCACCTGCACAACAGACCCTGAGCCAGGACCACCCAGCTGAGCCCTTCCTGAATCCCAGATGTGCAGAAACAATGAGAGACAATAAAATGACTGCTACTGCTATAAGCCACTAAGCTTCATGGAAACTTTTTCTGTGGTAATAGTAACAAGGACGCCCAATAATGTGCATCCCCACATTACTCATTTGGGGTCAATAGAATTTGCATCTTGTACTTATGCTATCACCATGAGAAGGAAGTCTTGGGTAGAAGTATGCTACTAGTATAAGAAAATTGAGAGAGGTATATAGCAGACCCAAACAAAACCCACACTGTGGACCAGCTTAGCCCATATAAGCCACACCTTAGCAATGAACTTGCAGATGCATAAATGAAAAATAAACACTTACACAGTCACTCGTTACTGTGAAGGTTTTTTTTTCATTATGTATCCTCCTGATACAAGGAGAAATAGGAAAGCAAGAGGAAGCGTTTACTGATCCCAAGGATAAGATATTTTATCATTTGTAATTAAGTGGGCTTTATGATAAGTATCTATAAAAATAATGAAAATAGCAACATTTTACAAAAACATTCCTATCCTGGAATATAATAATCCCTCTCCTTTCTTTCCAATTAAACCCAGTTAGTAACAGTAGCCCCTTCTGTGAGGCCCTAAAAACATCTGATAAGTGACCTCACAGTCTTCCTTGATGAGTCTCCATAAGGTAACATGTTGTCAAGTGCCCTGAGCATCTTGAAAAGAAGGCAATGGAGAGATAGACAATGTTCCCAGTCAACATCAGCTATGATTAGAGTCACCATGACCCAAAAACTAATTTACAAGCCCCTAAAGATAAGAGATCAAGGAATCCCATCAAAGAGGGGAGGAGGTATTAACAAAAAAAAAAAAAAAAAGTATCAAGAGATTCATTTCAGCCAGAAATATAGGAATATAAACATAAATCCAAAAGAAGAAAGGACAATATTTACCCATGGACACTCAGGATCAAAATGAGGAGCCAGGAAAACAGGGGCCCAGGCCTCGTTCTCCAGATCAAACCAAACCTCAAACCAGGTCTTACCCAGATCAGTCTTGGCTTAGCTTTCTTGGGTCTAGTGGTTTGAAAATCATTCATAGAATATAAAGAATAATCATTTCTCAGTGTCTTTTAAAAATAGAATACAAGCTAATTGGGAAAAGGAAGGAAATTATATACCAAATTATTCCACAATTCATATTTTAATGTTAGTTTCACATAACACTTGTCATTTGTAAACTTATCAAGTACTCTCCTGGGCCTCACCAGATATTTGGTATATGAAAATTCTTTTTTTTTTTTTTTTTTTGAGACAGAGCCTCAAGCTATCCCCCTGGGTAGAGTGCCATGGCATCACAGCTCACAGCAACCTCCAACTCCTGGGCTCAAGCGAGTCTCCTGCCTCTGCCTCCCAAGCAGCTGGGACCACAGGCACCTGCCACAATGCCCGGCCATTTTTTGGTTGCAGCCATCATTGTTGTTTGGCGGGCCCGGGCTGGGGATTCGAACCCGCCACCTTAGGTGTACATGGCTGGCGCCCCAGCCGATTGAGCCACAGGCGCCGAGCCGTCTATGAAAATTCTTAAGCATCTTTCTCAGGTCCAAAAAATTGGACCAGATGGGATATTGGAACTCGTATTTATCTTCAAATGGCTTTGGGGATGATGACTTGATTCCACGTTCAAACTCACCTCCTCGCTTTAACCAGAGTGGCAAAGTTATTGAGAATATTAAAATCTCTTAGAAAGACAATAACAAAAAATTTCTGAAAGAAGGAAGTACTTGTAGCCTTACCAAACTAAACAAAGCATTTTATTATACTACCACCCTGGAGGTTAGGGCACACAAAACCCACTGTTGCAGGATTTCTGAAAAATACAATTGACATTTTGAGCCAGAAAATTATTTATCATAGGAGCCTCTCTGATGCATTGTGGGATATTTATTTAGCAGTTGTCTACCAACTAGATGCCAGTAGTATCTAGTTCCTCCCACCCATAGTTGTCACAGCCAAAAATGCCTCCAAATATTGCCACTGTTCCCTAGGGGACAAAATCATCCCCACTGGATAACCACTGCATTGGTGTGACTAATCTCAAAGGGCCAGCTTCCTAAGACGAAAGAGAAGCAATAAGTCTTCTGGATTTAAGGGAATAAGCAACGAGCCAAGCATATATTATAGCAGTGGTCTGCAAACTTTTTTCTGCTTTACCAATTGATGGTCATAAGCAGGGACCCCCCTCCCCATCTACACATTCAGAATCTGACATAGCAAAACTCTACCACTTTACTCTGATCCTAGAAAGAATATTAAAATGCAAGTGAGTGGCTGGGCGCCTGTGGCTCAAGTGGCTAAGGCGCCAGCCACATACCCCTAAGGTGGCGGGTTCAAATCCAGCCCAGGCCCACCAAAACAACAATGATGGCTGCAACCAAAAAATAGATGTGTGTTGTGGTGGGCGCCTGTGGTCCCAGCTACTTGGGAGGCTGAGGCAGGAGACTTGCTCGAGCCCAGGAGTTGGAGGTTGCTGTGAGCTGTGAAGTCATGGCACTCTACCCAGGGGGATAGCTTGAGGCCTGTCTCAAAGAAAAAAAAAAATGCAAGTGAGTGAAACTAATGTTGTCATGGCTTAAATTGTGTCCCTCCAAAAAAGATAAAATAAAGTCCTAACCACCAGTACTTTAGAATGTGACCTTATTTACAAACAGGATATCTGACGATGTAGGCCTCAATCCAATCTGATTCATGTCGTCATTAAAAACAGGAATTAGATACAGACACAGACATTCGAAGGTGGGTGGGGGGACACATGAACATTAGAGTAAAGGGGCCACAAGCCCAGGGACACTTAAGGTACCAAAAGATGGGAGAAACAAGGAAGAATTCTTCCCCTATAGGTTTCAAAGGGAGCCTGGCCCAGTTGATGCCTTGATTTTGAACTTCTGACCTCCAGAATTAGGAGATAATAAATTTCTGTTGTTTTAAGCCGCTCAGTTCATAGTACTTCATTAGCGCAACCTCAAGGAACTATACAGATCTGGTGTTGAAAACAATTATAAGCCTGATTTAATTTTAAAAATTAGTGTAATTTGAAGCCATCAACATTTTACTAGTTGTAGTAAATTACTTATAATGCCATTACCACCGATTCAAGTCACCCATGTGTCACAACACTTCAGTAAAAACTGTTCTGTGTTGTGTCTCTGAGAAATTCAAAGTACAACCCATAAAAGTGGTTCATTTGAACCACATTAATCTGGAATCTATAAAAATTCACACAAAGTCTATTAGTAGTCTTCACAGGATCAGGGATGGGGCTAGAAAACAGATGGTCAAACTACTGATGGCTGCCTACTTCCAACAAGGAGAAATCCAAACTCCTTAGTAGAGCACAGAAGGTCCTTTACAATCTGGTCCCAGCCCATTTTCCAGACTCACCTTTGCGGAATCCCATCACACCTGTCTTGCTCCAGCCAATTTAGCACCTCCCAAATGTGTTCAAGTCAAGGCACATAGAGAAGATGATAATACTTGAGGATAACAGGGGTAAAGAGACAAAGCTGTGTCTGAGGGCAACTGGCCTGGGAGCTCCAGCTGCCCTAGACTTTACCTGACAGCCCACAAGCTAAAAAGATCGATAAACTGGTGAACTGATACCCTCAAGGAAGCCCAGACCAACAGACCACCCCATTCAGTTGGGAAGCTCTGCTCTAATCCACTATGATCCTTCTTAAACATGGGATGATTTGAGTTTGTGTATCCCTCCAAAATTCATGTTGAAGCTTAATCCCCAATGCAACATGGTTATAGGTAGGGTCTTTAGGAAGAGGCCATGAGGGCTCTGCCTTACAGTGCCTTTTAAAATGGCTGGGGGTATGGGGGGGGTGAGCTCACCCCTCCTGTCCCTTCTGCCATGTGAGGACATAGGGTTTATCTCCTCCGGAGGACACAGTAGCATAGCACCATCTTGGAAGCCAATGGGCAGCCCTCACCAGATGACAAATCTGCCAGCACACAGATCTTCCAGAACTGTGCAAAATAAATTTGTTCTTTATAAATTATCTATTGTCCAGTATGTTGTTACAGCAGCACAGATGACAGTATTGCCTTTGCTTTCATTCAGAAAGTCCTACCTCTCACCAAGTTCACACCCCTCCCCTATGCATTTTACCCTTTAAAACCCAGCTCAATTATCACTTCATCTGTGACCGGCTGTCCACCTCCCCTCTGCTCCCCTCCCACTGCATGCAGGAACTATGTCACATGATCTATGCCTTGGCTTTGGCCACTGCAGCTGCCTCACTTAAAATGTGATCTTTGGGAGTCTAGGGACTACTAGAAACAAACTAGGTCTACAGTGATTCAGCAGGTATTTACTGTCCCCCTTTAGAGACAAGGTATTAGAGTACCACTCTCCTGGAGCTTACAGCCCAGTGCAGGAGATGGACATCAAACTGCTACTCATGTAGTTAATTATTATTATTATTATTATTTGCAGTTTTTGGCTGGGGTCAGGCTTGAACCCGCTACCTCTGGTATATGGGGTCAGTGCCCTACTCCTCTGAGCCACAGGCACTGCCTCATAGTTAATTATTTAATTAAAATGATGGGACATGTTTCAGAGGAGAGGTACCAGACATCAACAAATGCATATAAGTAGATCTGATCTATTTTAGGAGTCAGGGAAAGCTGCCTTGAAAGATGAATGGCATGTAACAGATGAGCTCTAAAAGATAACTAGGAATTGACTAGGTGGAGGGAACACAGATGTGAAGGCAGCATTCCATGTTCCAAACCGAGCCTTCTGGCTCTTAAACATCTTCATATCCATAGGACCTGGCCAAGGCAGATCCTAAATAAATATTTACTGAATTAAATTATTAAAGTTTTAATTATCTTTAAACACCGCGTCTCTAAATGGTGTCTTCCAAATAATGATTATTATTTTGGAAATGCTTTTCAATCATTTGAGTGTACAAATGTATATGGAAACATTATTATACAGTACAAGTCCCCAAGGGCTCAAGGGAAAAAGATGAGCAAGAATTTTCTAGGTGACAAAGATAGGAGAAGTGCCAAAAAGGAGGCACTGCAATAGAAAGAGGGGGAAAAAAACCATCATGAAGGTGAGAGAGCACACAGTGCAGTCTGGAAATAACTAATATAGAATTTTATTGCCAAGAATTAAGGGACCTTGGTAAGGGACAAAGAGATTAGAGAGTGTATATGTTATCTGTGGCTGAAGGAGAAATTACCCCCAACAGCACACCTGTTATGTCATCGTCTTGGTGGGTCAGGAAGCCGGTGCAGCTTCACTGGGTCTTCCCCACCAGCTTCAGTATCTCTCACAAGGCTGCGATCAAGGTCTTAGCCCTGGGTCTCTCACAAGGTCTCAACCAAGGCTTCTGCTGGGGCTGCAGTCATCTCAAGGTTTCACTGGGCAGGATCTGCTCCCAAGGTCGCTCAGTGTTGCTGGCACTCATGGGCTGTTGGCAAGATTCCTCATGGGCACCTGGGCTGGGAGACTCAGTTCCTGTCTGGCTCTTGGCCAGAGGCCACCCTCAGTTCCCAGCCATGTGGGCCTCATAATGTGCTAGCTGGCTTTACCTGGTGGATGAGAGAGGGTGACAGAGGCTATAGTCTTTTGTAGCCTAGTCACGGAAGTGAGAGCCCATCACTTCTCTTCCTCTCTTCTGTCCACTGGGCACGAGGTCTAACCCACACATTAGGAGTAGCAGAAGGTGGTCCCTGGGACCAGTGGGAAAGACGAAAAATGCAGGGTAGGAACCAAAGAGGCACACGTGGGGAAATTAGGAAAAGAATCCAGACACCCAGTGTCAGGAGACCCTGAGAAAGAACACTGCAAGAAAGGTCAGGGGTCACACACATCGATGCCATAGTGAGGCCTAGTGAGGCACAGAAGGGCATAGAAAAGGTCACAATGCCATTTGCATGAATTCCAATGGAAGGAGGAGGAAACCAAATGATAAATACAAGAAGGAGGGCATGCAAGGTTGGGGGCAGGCAGAAAGCAGTGTCTTCAAAGAAATGGGGCAGTCAAGGGAGACCCAGCCTAGAGCCACTGCTGCCAAAGGTGCAATAGAAAAAAAGGGCAATGTCCCCTTGGATGTAAGATTCCCCCAGGTCTCAGGAATTTAGGCTTCTTCAGAGGGGGTAGAATGGGAGTCGTCTGGTTTTCCTCATCTTCCCAGATGTCCCAGCTACTGCTACCACCTCTGCTTCTGTGCTCATCAAAGGTTCTCCTCCCTCCCCCTCATGTCTAATCCCTTCCCCGTGCATCCTAACACTCACTCTCCCCTGCCTTGACCACTCTCATGGCTTTAGGATGTGTCACGCTGGGCCCCAGCTCACCCTGCCAGCCTCATGTACATCCATAATCCCAACCCACCCTGCACACACACATACTCACTCTGCGCCCCCTGGCCACTCTGAACGTTATCCTTCTTCAGAATGTGACACTCTTCATCTCTGGCCCTTGGGATGTCCTGTGTACTGTGCCCTCTACTTGAAATACTCCTTTCATACCCTGCTCAACAGGACCAGATCCCAGCCAAGATGTGCTTTCTTCCACAAAGCCTTCCTGACTCCCCCACCATGTAATCTGTACACAGGACAGAAAACTCTGTACAGTAATTGCCTATTTACTTGTTGGCTTTCTACTGGCAGAAGGCCCTCTGAGAGCAGAGGCCTTGCCTATGTTAGTCACCATAGCCTTGGCTCCTAGCTAAGCATGAATTTACTGAAAGTTGCGTTGCCATGATATCCACACAGCCTGCCCTTCAGGACTCAAGCCTGCACACCTCCCGCCCTCACTGCTGACCACTCCCTTCTGGGAATTGCCCTGGACTGAAGGCTCCCCAGGACCACACTGCTTTCCTGAGTGAGGCCTGTGCGTCTAATGCCTGTTGGGGCAGGGATGCAGGGATATTAGAGGCCTGGTTCTCAATTTGGGACAACTCTGAAGAGCCATCCCAGCTCTTCCTGAGCCTCCTGGGAGGTTGGCTGAAGTCTCTATCATGACCGTGCAACAGTTTAACTGCCTTCTCCACCCAACCCTGTTTCCCTCATTCCTTCACAGAAGTAGACCTGGAGAATATTCCTCAGGAAACTTCCTGCTTGCAAATCTCCCCTCAGAGTTGGCTACCTAGCCTGAGACAAGTGTCAGAAATTTTGTCCAAATTACTCCCTCAAAGCAAACACGCCCCCCGCAACATTTCTAGGTAGATGATACTCACTGAATGAACTAATTTGCTCACTTAGTCCTGGGATTCCTCCTGTGACTTTCACCACACACCTGATGAATCTGGTTTGATTTACAGCATTGTATTTTTTGGAAGAAAGAAATGATCTATAAAATTGTTATGGCTCTTTCAGTTGGTCTGTTATGATGCTCTGAGCACAGTATCGTTGAATTCCACTGCTATTGCCAGAAAAGAAAGTGCAGAGCCAAGGCTGTTCTCAGAGGACTGACTTTTCTTTAGACTAAGTAAACCAAAATTGAAGGTGGAGGTAATGAGACTGGTGATAATGTGGACCAGAAGGCTGGTGTTGCTTGCTCGCTAAGCCGCTGTGACAGCCACCTATCCATGGAGAGACATGCATCTGAAGAACAGATACACCTGGAGCTGATAAAACAGCAAATCTCCGTTCAGAGATCAAGGTCCTACTGTGGGTTCAGGAGCAGACGCACATGCAGTCAGCACTCACGGAAGGACAATGCGTTCTCGTCCCAGAATGTGAACAGAACGTACCTAACTTAGAAATTTGTTTCAAAAATGCTCATCTTTAATCATCAGAGAAATACAAATGAAAACCACTTTGAAATATCACCTAACTCCAGTAAGGTGATTAGCCCCCATTACGAAGTCCCCAAACAACAAATGTTGGTGTGGATGTGGAGAGAAGGGAACACTTCTACACTGCTGGTAGGATAGCAAACTAATACAATCTTTATGAAAAGAAGTATAGAGAATCCTCAAAGAAATAAAAGTTGACCTTCTGTTTGATCCTTCAATTCCATTACAAGGTTATCTACCTTGAAGAACAAAAATCATTTTACCACAAAGACATTTGCACCAGAACGTTCACTGCAGCCCAATTCATAATTGCCAAATCAGGGAAGCAGCCCAAATGCCCATCAACCCATATGAATGGATCAACAAATTGTGGTATATGTATACCATGGAATACTATTGGGCCATCAAGAAAGACGGAGACTTTACATCTTTTATATTTACCTGGATGGAGTTGGAACACATTCTTCTTAGTATCTCAAAAATGGGGAGGAAAAAAACCAATGTACTCAATACTATTACGAAACCCATATATAAACACACACTCATATGAATGATAAAACACAAATATAGTCTAGCAAAGGAGGAGTGCAGGGAAGAGAGAGGGGAGGTGAGGGAGGAGGGCAATTGGTGGGAGGAGGGAGGGCATTTGGTGGGATCTCACCTCATGTGCACAATGCACAGGTACATTTTAAAACAACTAAGAGGAAATGATCAATGTCTTGCCACAAAAAAGAACTGAGGTAATGATTATATTAATCAGTTTCAATTAAGCATTCCACACTGTCTATCATATCATCACATTGTACCCCATAAATGGATATAGTTAAGATTTTAATTAAAAATTAAATTTAAAAAAATTTAAAAAAAGGAAATTTGTTTAAAAGCAGTGACTTCATTCACCTGATTAATACTCCCTTTAATCTGCCCTCTTGGTCAACAACACTTACAATGACCCACTGAGGAAAATGGAAAAGAAAAGAGAAGACATTTTTTCAGTGTCTATTCCAAGCAGTGATTGAAAGTGTGCTTCTAGGCTTGCTGAACATTTTCATCTGAGGATCTCCTGTTACAGCATAATTCATTAATTCCCATCATTCACCCTCTAAGGCACTATTATTCTCCTCCCGAGACGAGTAATCTAAGGCTCAGAGGATATGAGCAATTGGCCCAGGCAGAGGCATTCAATGCCAGAAGCCCAGCTCAGTCTTTCCAGTTCTTAGTCTGACTTGCTGGGCTATCTTGTTCCAGACTGCCGTCCCCAAACAGGTGACTAAATGTTCACTAAACCTCCAGCCTGTTCTGCTTCTGCCTCCAAGAATTCATACCTGAGAATGTTACTGCCCCTTTCTTTGCTTCCTAATTTATATAACATGTAATGTCCATATTTTCCTATCTTAAAAGTAAGCATGTTATAAAAATTGATGGTCCAGAATAAGCATATTCTTAAAAAAAAAAACATAAAACAATTCAGGCTATATCTAATAGTCTTTCTCCCAGTAATTCAAAACTGCTACTATAGCACTGGGGTCATTGCAAATGTAATTAGTTAAGATGAGATTATGCAGCAGAGTGGGCCCCTAACCCAATATGACTGATGTCCTTATGAAAAAAGGGAAATTTGAACTCAGAAACGCTCTGAAGGGGGACACGACGTGCAGCTGCCATAAATGAAAGAATTGCCAGAAGCCAGGAGAGCTGGCAAAGACCCTCCCTCGTGCCCTGTGACACCTGGATTTCAGACTTCTGCCCTCCAGAATTGCGAGATGACAAATTTCTGTTGTTCAAAGCCACTCAGTGGTGCTTTGCTATGGCAGCCCCAGGAAACTAATCCGACTGCAGTACTCAACACATCTCCAATATTTACAACTTCAAAACATTTCTAGTGGTCACAGCTCATCTGTTTGCAACAAAAGGATAAATGAGGAGGTGAGTTATGGGATCCAGGAGTGTTATAGTAGGGTGAGTAGACTAAGATGGAAGGAGCAGGAGGTATCAATAAAAATAAAAGTCAAACAGGGAGTTCAGAATGAGACATGGCAGGGCAGTTATATAAAGGGACAGCATGAGAATTATGACCTTCTGAGGCTCCTGCAACTCCCCAATCTAGATGCTCCAGGTAGTTCTTCCTGAGTGTGAACTACCACCTGCTGCTACCACCAAAGGAGGAAACACAGTCCCCCCTGCTGAGAGATGTGACTCCCAACATCTGGCTGCAGCCTGTGTTCCTCTCCCAGCCTGCAGCGGAGGGAGCAGGTGCAGGCCAGGAGATGAGCATCTCACTCATTGTCTTGCCTGCAGCTCCCAGACTGACTGGTGCTCCACCCTCAGCATGGGAAAGTGTCCAGAAAATGGCAGGCAGGAACACCAGAGATATGGAACTAGTTAATTTGCACATAGGCTGGGTGCAGGGGCTCACGCCTATAATCCTGACATTATGGGAGGCCCAGGCAGGTGGATTGCCTGAGCTCAGGAGTTCAAGACCAGCCTGAGCAAGAGTGAGATCCCATCTCTAAAAATAGCCAGGTGTTGTGGCAGCTGCCTACAGCCCCAGCTACTTGGGAGGCTGAGGCAAGAGGATCGCTTAAGCTCAAAAATTTGAGGTTGCTGTGAACTATAACACCATGGCACTCTACCTAGGGTGACAGAGTGAGACTCTGTCTCAAAAAAAGTCACAAATAAAGCTGAAGTGTTAGGTGTGAAATATTTGCTGAGAACGTGTATTGCACAAGGACTGAGATTTGAGAGGACTAGAAGCTGTGAGACCCACAGCATATGTGACCAATTCCAGACCTGCTCCCACCACCCAAAGACAAAATAATGAGACTAGCCTACTACATTTGGGACAGTCTGATTCCTGCCACAATCTTGCTCTCTCTGGATCATTCAGGCCAGGACACCTCACACAGATGCTTCCACTTTAGAATCAAACTTAAGAAGTGCGGGAAGAACTGGGGCTGTGAGCAACATGCTCACAGGAAAAGAATCAATCATCCTGCAACAGGCAATGGCTCTGGAATAAGAGAACTGAACAGTTCCTCCTAGATACCATGTCTGTCAGTACCTTGTATTCCTACTTATTATTTTTTCCATTAAAACTCAAGTCAATGTCTTTCCTTTCTGGTCTAAATTATAGGATTGATTAGTTTACAGCCAAAGCTGGCACATCCCTCACTTGGCTGGTGCCTCAGCCTTTCAGTAAGGCCCTAAGGAATCCGTGAGGTTGGGGGTCCTCAACCCTTGTGGAGAGCCAACAAAGAGATATGGCCCCCTCCAGTCAGCAGCCATGGTCCACTATAACAGTGTTAGGAACTGAACTATGTCCTCCTCCAAATTCATACGTTGGAGTCCTAACTCCCAATGTGACTGTATTCGTCGGTAGGGACTTCAAAGACATAATTAAGATTAAACGAGGTCAGGGCTGGGTGCGGTAGCTCACGCCTATAATCTTAGTGATCTGGGAGGCTGAGGCAGGTGGATTTTTTTTTTTTTTTTGCTTGAGTCCAGGAGTTCAAGACCAGCCCGAGCAAGAGTAAGAGCCTGTCTCTACTAAAAATAGAAAAACTAGCTGGGTACTGTGGTGCCCATCTGTCATTCCAGACACTCAGGAGGCTGAGGAATAAGGATCATTTAAGCCCAGGAGTATGAGGTTGCTGTGAGCTAGGCTGACACCACAGCACTCTACCTAGAATGACTAAGTAAGACTCTGTCTCAAAAATAAAAAAAAGAGAGAGAGAAAACAGAATAAATGAAGTCATAAGGTGGGGCCCTAATCCAATACAACTGGCACCCTTATAAGAAGAAGAAGGAATCCAAGGGGTGATGGCCCACAACACAAAGTCCACTTACCGGCACAGTGAGAAGGTTGCTGTCTGCAAGCCAAGGAGAGTGGCCTTGGGGGAAATGAAAGTTGTGACACATTTGATCTTGGACCTTTCAGCTTCCAGAAGTGTAAAAATATGAATTTATGTTATTTCAACCACCCAGTCTGTGATATTTTGTTATGGCAGCCCTAGCAAATGAACACAAATGGAAATTCTCAAGCTTCATTCAGTCTTTCAACAAAATATTTATTGAACACCTACTTGGTGCCAGGCACTCTTCTGGATACTAAAAATATAGCAGTAAATGAAACAGACAAAGCCATAGGCAAGGAGAGTGATGGGAAGTCCTCCTAAAACACCACGTTAGAATATCCTGCTGGGTCCCTGTGCAGCATCTGACGTGGACACTGTGCATCACCTTCCCAGTCCCGCCCCTGCCCCAAGCAGCATTTGACACAGACACTGTGCATCACCATCCCAGTCCCTCGCCCCAAGCCTCAGACTGCCACGTCGAGGGCAGGAACCATGCCTTTCTGGCCCTTTTGAGCAGCCTGGGATGCAGACAGTTTTAAGAAGGCATCCTCTCTTCCCTGTGCAACAGACCTGCCTCCCTAGCAACTCTGATCTTCCCTACCTGTGGTGTTCAGTGTGGAGCACTGTGCCCCTGGAAACTGGAACTACAAAACTCAGGTTCCACACCTGATCTCCTAGATCCTGAATTCTGGGGTTTGTAAAGCTTAAGCCTCCAGGTGATTCTTGGGCCAATGATAGTTTGAGAACCGGGTACAACAGATCTTTTGAAGGTGGTGGAAATGTTCTGAAATTGGAACGTGGTAACAGTTGCACAACTCTGAAATCATTATATTGTACATTTGAAATTGATGAATTTTATGGCATCAAATTATACCTCAATTAAAGCTGTTTTTAAAAAGTAAAGGGGCTGTGTGTCACAGCCAGGACACTAGGTCACTGGCTCCGGCCCATGAAACTGCCAGGACATGAACTGCTGTATAAGTTTACTCGTGGTAAGGCTCTCTATAGGTGCTGGGGAGCCCACTGTCTCAGTCAGGTCAGAGGTGCCAGAGCCCCTCAAAGGTGCCACAGTCAGTCTTAGTAGGTGCCCTGAGTAATGTCTCCTGTTGCTATTTATAGATGTGATTCCATGCCTATTTACACCACCGGTGTGGAGACTGCCAAGCAATGATGTATGTGCTCTTGTGCTTTTTAACGAGAGACCAATCCCATTCCCTTATTACCAAGGTGTTCCCTTTCTGGTGTCTTCTTATAGCACCTGTAGCTCAGAGGCGAGGACGCCAGCCACATACACCTGGGCTGGCAGGTTCAAACCTCAGCCCAGGCCTGCCAAACAACAATGACAACTACAACAAAAGAGTAGCTGGGCATTGTGGTAGGCGCCTGTAGTCCCAGCTACTTGGAAGGCTGAGGCGAGAGAATCGCTTAAGCCCAAGAGTTTGCTGTGAACTGCAACATGGTGAGACTCTGTCTCAAAAAGAAAAAAAGTAAAGGGGTTGTGAAGGGAGCCACTTGAAGTCCACAGGCTGGCCATATCCTTGTTTTCCAAAGGCTACCTTAGAGCAAACGCATTGTCTAAGCCCTGCCTCTCCTCTCTGCTCAGACCTTTGTTAGGTATTGTACCTTTGCTCAGCTACAGATTCTTTCATCCAGACCTTTCTGCTCTCCAAATGCAAGTCTAAAATGGCTAAAGCATATTCCCCCTAGCGCACATCAGCCATGAGGAGAAATAGCAAACTTTTCTTCTTTGACAAGTTCCTTGAAAGTCAAGGCCAGGGAACAGTCCCACCAGAGCAGTTCTCCCGCTGAGCACACTCCCTGAGGAAATGCTGAGGCAGGGCTGGGCCTAGTGGTGACTGGGCCAGGGAAAGAGAAAATAAGGCAAGACCAGGGCAAGTAATGCCCAGTAGGACTGGCGTGGGTGATCAGAAGCAGGACGTGCTTCTCTACACAGGCAAGAAAGGCCCAGGAATCTATAAGCAAGCTGAACCCAGGAGCAAGGACAGAAGGAAGGCCCTTCCTTCTGAAGAATCCAGAGCAGGGTGGAAAGCAAGGAATGGGTAAGAGGAGAAAAAGACACAGCTCTGAAAAGAGTGAGTTCTCACAGGTAGCTCTGTACCATCTCACTATCCACTTCAGCTTGGTAAAACATTAAAAGAATAGGAGCAGTGCCTGTGGCTCAAAGGAGTAGGGCGCCAGCCCTATATGCCAGAGGTGGTGGGTTCAAACCTGGCCCTGGCCAAAAACTGCAAAAAAAAAAAAAATGTTAAAAGAATAACACCTAACAAAAGCCTCCCGGGAACCTCATCAGACCCCAAAGCAAGATTCCAAAAGGACACTGCTTTTAATCCCACTGAGCTCAAAGGGGGATGCAAACCTCCCCCACTTACAGAATCAGATGTATCTGATCACCGTGAACTGTCCAGAGTGGGGAGGAATGGGAGGCCTGCCTGTGTCATAGCCACAGGGAAAGGGACGTGGGCTGCACTCAGGCCTGCCCCCTAATCCCACTCTGAAACCCATGACCTTCCCCAAATGATGTAACCATGCTCCATCCCCTCAGACGTAACATGGAGACGTTATCTGCTCCACAATAGTGTAAAGACTGATGAGAGAAGGGAAGGCAGGCGTCCTCAAACTATGGCCCGCGGGCCACATGCAGGTCGCTGAGAACATTTATCCGGCCCATCGGGTGTTTTTGCTGTGGCTGCCTGTCCTGCTTAGCAGCCGACTAGTCCCAGGGCCCGCAGTCCAGCCCTCCAACGGTCTGAGAGACAGTGAACTGGCCTCATGTTTAAAAAGTTTGAGGACCCCTGAGGTAAGGTGTTAAAGGTAAAGGAAATTGAATTTTGTTGTATATACAAAGAGCTTCTCACTACTCTCCTTAAATTTTCTTCTACAAACTCTCAAAGGTGAGGGCAGAGAAAGGAAACCATGAAAGAGAATGTTCTAGTCTCTGCTGAGTGGTCACATCCTTCAGTCAAGGGTCAAGTCCCCTGGAGGCAGGCTAGGGAGGGAGACAGCTACTGCGACATAGGGGCCACCCTAGAAGAACCGGTGCAAAGAGCTTCAGCTACCTAAAACTCAAAAAGAGCGAGGGGTAAATATTTCTGAGGTGAGTCATTAAAAACAAAGAAGTGCTTACTTCTCAAAATGATGAAAGCACAAGGGAACGGAATATTTATCCCCCTTGTAAAACATGCTTTAAAAAGTGTACACTTCCGAATCGATTTCTTTATCATGGTACTATATATGATTTCCTTGTTTGCTTGTTTCTAAGTAACAGCAAACATACGTCATTGAAAGCAAAGTCTTATCCATCATTCATATCACGAGGGTTAAAAAGGTCAGAATACAACCTAAGTGAAACAATTATTAAAGTTTTAGGAATGGAGGTACAAAAAAGGGGTTCAAAGATAAAATCCTTCTCGTTAATTTTTCCTCTTGCTTGACAGAGTTTAACAACATTGATGGAGCTAAGTCCCTTTCATCTTCCCTTGCCTCCTGCCACACTCAGAGTCCCCAGAACGTGTGAAAACCAGCCTTACCTTTTTTTTTGTTTTTTTTTTTTTGAGACAGAGTCTCAATTATGTTGCCCTGGGTAGAGTGCCATGACGTCACAGCCCACAGCAACCTCAAACTCCTGGGCTTAATGACTCTCTTGCCTCAGCCTCCAAAGTAGCTGGGACTACAGGCACCTGCCACAACACTCAGCTATTTTTTGGTTGTAGTTGTCATTGTTGTTTGGCAGGCCTGGGCTGGGTTCGAACCTGCCAGCTTCTGTGTATGTGGCTGGTGCCCTAACCACTGAGCAACAGGCGCTGAGCCAGCCTTTGCTTATTTTAATAAACAGCTACAACCAGGGTAAAAATCAACAGGGTTTTCAAAATAAATCTGATAAATCTTGTCCTTTCAAGAAGAGGAATTTATTTAATACTTCTAGTTTTATCTTTTATGAAACTGAGAACCTGTAATTTATGCATCCAGTGAAGATAAAATTGATTAACAGGTCAGCGTAAATGTCAGCTTGGGAGAATTTGACAAATGTAGTTTCACAGGGTCAGTTCCTGCCCAGTACTATTTAAGATTTCTAATAATTACTTGCTGACAGAATAAGTGAGAGAATTGGAGGTGTATCATTAAATCTGCCAGGGGCTCCTGGAGGTGTTGTTTGGTTTTTTCTTAATTAGACCCCAAACAAAAAAAGAAATAAAATGTCCTGATAATGATTGGTCTTCTGGAAAGCTTAGCCCACTGCCCACCTGGCACAGGCAGGCGCAGGACATAACCAGGGTCCAGACTCTCACATCCAAAGGGCAGGAGCCCAGTGCTACACAGACCAAGAAGTAGAGGAATCAAGGGGGAAAAAAAACCTTTTATACTTTTTTACCAAATAATAGATGGGATAGAACTTTTCTTGATTAAAAAAAATGAGTAAACTGATAATACTACACAAGAGAACTCTTCAATAATAAAAACAAAAATACTGGGAAGAATTAAAACAATGTTCTATTATTCTAAGGAAACTTATAAGGTATATAACCTATACTAGGAGGAGGGGGAGATGGAAAGCTGTCATGTCAAAGTTGACATGATGGCTCTAAGGGAGAAGCAAGGAGAAAAGCAACACCAATTCGAAACTGAAAGATGTATGAGAAATATCCAGAAGGAGAATTAACGGTTTAGAAAACTACATCTACAGCAAGGCACAGTGACTTTAGATCACCCAGAAGGCGTTGGAAAGAGATAAGGAGTTTACAAAGAAACCAAGAAGGACTGATTTGCCTCCTTAACACGTTAGCAAAACTTTCAGGGCAGGGCTGTAACATTAACTCTCTTCTGTGAATATAAAAATCAGTTTTTAAAAATGATCTGGAGCCAGGCATTGTGGTAGGCACCTATAGCCCCAGCTAGTTGGGAGGCTGAGACAAGAAGATCACTTGAGCCCACGAGTCTGAGGTCGCCATGAGCTGTGACACCAAGGCACTCTACCCAATATGACTCTGTCTCAAAAACGACAACAACAACATGAGTTTAACAGGTTTGGTCTGTCTACTTCAAAGTTAAAATCTGTATAGACCAGGAGGCAGTGATATAGGAAGTTTGCTGAGCCAAAATCTGGATCTGATTGTGTGACCTGGTTCAAGTCACGCTATCTGTGCCTCAGTTTCCCCACATGTAAAGAGGAGAGGGAAGAACCTGCTCTCCACAGCCCTTTCAGAATCAAAAATGTGGGACATATTTAAGCAAGGAGAGGCTGTTTACGTAACTGTAGTTGTCAAATGTTCAGAAGTAGAAGGAAATGTTCGTGCCAAACTGAAACAATCTGCACAGGTTTTTTCTGGCACAATATGTGGAATATTCTTTTACCAAAACATGACCATATTCATTTCCATAATAACAAGGTTTCCATGCATGATATTGGAGTTCTATAAGGATCGATGAACAAATGGCACAGCTTTGCTTTGACACAGTTACAATGTTTTATGTTGAACAGGAAATTTTTAGCACAAATTTATTTATTAATCATTGCCCATTTAATTAACTATTTATTAAGATACTGCCTTTTTGGCAGAGTATTAAATGAAGACTGCAGCTAATATATTTAAATGTTTTTAAAAATGAGTTAGTGTTAGATAGAGAAGGTTGTATTCATTAAGTGGACTTCTGTAGTGTAATAGATTATTCTAGATGCTGGTTTGTATTGTCTACACCTGTGATCAACAAAAATATGTCTACCATACTATACTGAGTCCTATCTAAAGGATTCTGAATATCTGAGATAATATACATTCATCCTACAAATAGCTATTCAGTGCCTTCACAGGTCATTCAATGAATGAAACAATGTTTCTGGCTTCTTGAAGTTTACAAGACAGTGAAACAGCTATAAACATAGACAAAGTAATATTGCTACAGTAAGTACTATGTTACTTATTGTAAAATGCCCATACTACCCAAACCAATCTGCACAATCCTATCACAACTCAACACAATCCCTATCAAGATGGCCTAAAGCTACTTCCTTATGTATTTTTTTAAGTTTGGCCTAAAGATATCTCCATACCTAACCACCTGTAATCCAACTTGGTATGTGGACAGATGTCACTTACTCTTACAACAAGTGGCCAAGCTTCAGCCAATCACAGCAGCCAGACTTCAGTCAACCACAGGCAGGCTACTGTTCAAACCAATTCAAATCAAGCAACTGTCCAGTTGTAAACAATCCTGTTGTTTCTGTACCTTCCTTCCATTTTCTGTATGTAAAAGTCATCTGACCACATGGCAGCTCTGGAGTGGCTCTGAATCTCTTCTGGCTCTGGGAGCTGCCTGATTGGCAGATCATTCTTTGCTGAATTAAACTCTATTGAATCTGTCTGAAGTTGTTTTTTTTTTTTTTAACACATTCGTATGTTGAAAAGAATAATCCAGTAGAACAGGAAAAACTGATGATTCAGGAGGGAAAAGGATATAATTTCTGGAACACTGTTTTCCTGCAAGCAAAAGGACCAGGATCTAGTACAGGGACAGAGGCTCTGGGCTCAGTGCATCCCCAGTCACTGACGGAAGGCAGAGGTGTGCGTGCAGATATCTGTAAGCGTGGTACAGGGGACATGAGGAAGTGCACTTCTGACTGTATCTGTGTCCTCAGAAAATGGGAAACAAGGTCATCATTTGAGATCAAGGCAAGAACGGTCATGTTGGAAATGTGGAGGGAGAAGAAATTGAGAGACAGTCACCTGGGAATACTGAAGAGCTCAATCAATATTTGCCACCAGAGTGACTGACTGAAGGAGGGAGTACACAGACTGGCTCAGTGGGCAGTACTAAGGGTCCACTGGAGGGTAGTGGTCATAAATTTAAATTGGCGTATGTTTCTCACGAACTGTCTCCTTTTGGGCTTATCACCACAAAGGGACAAGCCTTGGGACAAACCAGCACACTAAGGATGCCCGAGTAGAAGGATCTTTTTTTTTTTTTTTTGAGACAGAGTCTTACTTTGTCATCCTTGGTAGAGTGCCATGGTGTCACAGCTCACAGCAACCTCCAACTCTTGGGCTTAAGCAATTCTCTTGCCTCAGCCTCTCAAATAGCTGGGACTACAGGTGCTCGCCACAATGCCCAGCAACTTTTTTGGTTGTAGTTATCATTATTGTTTGGCAGGCCCAGGCTGGATTCGAACCTGCCAGCTCCGGTATGTGTAGCTGGCACCCTATTCACTGAGCTACAAGTGCTGAGCCGGAGAGCAGAAGGATCTTGTTCAACCACTAAACTTGCCTTCTCTTGGCTTCCTCTTCCTCTTGGCCACTTGTACATAAATGAAAATATCTTTATATTTTCAGCCACTGATATCAAGGGTATCTGTTGCTTGTGTCTAAGATCATCTTAGCTGATGTAGTTTTTATCAAGTATCCCAAGCCCTACAGTCTCAACAAAAAGATCTTGCATACATTTGCATCTTCAAGGACACAAGGTCTACACCCAGCCACCCAAGGAGTCCATCCCTTTTTGCTTCAGCCCCATCACAGCATCTGTCCAAGTCAGTTTATAACATTAGCCTATGACCAGAGGCCAAACCAGACTCGCCTCTCTGGGCAATAAGTGAGATGCTTTGTCTTGGTTCACATATCTTCACCATCTCCTTTGCCTCAACCAATAAAAGCTGTTATTATTAAGTTCTGTGGGTTCTGTGGGTCAGGAATTTTGGCAGAGAACAGCAGAGATAGTTTGTCTCTGTGCCACTATGTCTGGGCCCTCAGCATGGGAAACCCAAAGAGCTGGGGGCAATATGAATGGCCAGACACTGAAATCATATGGAGATTTTTTAACTTACACATCTGACTCTTAGACTGGGACAGCTCAAAGCCTAGGCCCCTTTGGGCAGCTGAGCAGAACATCTGCATGTGGCTTGGGTTTCTCCCAGTAGGCAGGCCAGATTCTAAGAGGTAGTGTTCTGAGAGGGAAGATCAGAGAATTAGTATTCCAAGAGAACTAGGCCTTTCCTTACCTAGCCTTGGGTATGGGTTTCCCAGTGCCACTAAACAAATTACTATAAACTTGATGCTTTAAAACAGGCGTCCTCAAACTATGGCCTGTGGGCCACATGCGACCCACTGGGTGTTTTTGCTGCCGCTGCCTGTCCTGCTTAGCAGCTGACTCTTCCCGGGACCCGTAGTCCAGCCCTCCAGTGGTCTGAGGGACAGTGAACTGGCTCCCTGTTTAAAAAGTTTGAGGACCCCTGCTTTAAAACAACAAATTTACTGTCTTACAGTTTTTGGAGGTCAGAAGTTCCAAAGGGGGCTCACTGGGCTAACATCAAGGTGTGGGGAGAGCTCCATTCCTTTTGGAGACTTGAAGGGAGAATTTGTTTCCTTGCCTTTTTTTTTTTTTTTTTTTTTTGAGACAGAGTCTTACTTTGTTGCCCGTGGTATCACAGCTCACAGCAACCTTGGGCTTAAGTGATTCTCCTGCCTCAGCCTCCCAAGTAGGTTGGGACTACAGGCGCCCACCACAACATCCGGCTATTTTTAGAGATGAGGTCTTGCTCTGGGTCAGGCTGGTCTTCACTCATGAGCTCAGGCAATCCACCCGCCTTGGCCTCCCAGAGTGCTGGGATTCCAGAATGAGCCACCATGCCTGACTTATTCCCTTGCCTTTTCCAGCTATGAGGCCACCTGCATTCCTTGGCCTGATGCCCCTCCTACTATCTTCAAAGCCAGGGGCATAGCATCTTCAAATCTCTCTCTGGCTCTGACACTGCTATCTCCTTCTTATAAGGACTCCTGTGATTACACTGAGCCCACCCCGATAATCCAGGATAATCTTCCCATCTCAAAACTCTTACCTCAATCACATCTGCCAAATCCCTTTTGCCATGTAAGGTAAACTATTCACGGGTTCTGCAGAGTAGGATGTGAATCCCTATGGCAGGGGAAGTGAAGACTATTCTGTGGACTAGACCTTGGAAACCACATAACATCAATTCCACAGTACACCATTGGCCAAAGCAATCACCGCCAGCCCAGATTCCCCTGCAGAGGTCTTGAACACAAGCTCTCAATGGAAGCAATGCCCATGAATTTGTGACTGTGGTTTAAAGCTGCTGCACCCTATTCCTGGGATAGCTGCCGCACGTTGGCTCGCTGGGGGGGGGGAGGGGGGGTCCACACCCAATCTTGACTTAGCAGCATGAACAGGAAAAGAGACAGTCTAATGATTTCACAGACATGAGAGAGAAGGGAAGGGATACACAGCACAGTTGCATTTTATGCAAACTTTAAATATTGTCACATAAGCTTAATAAATCCTCTCTTAATGCACAGTTGAAGCCTCAATAAATCCTACTTTATATTTATTCCTAAGTGAAAATTAGACTGGACTTGTGAAGTTTTGAGTTAATGTCTTTTCAGGCATGTATCCTCTGCATAACATGCAAATACTTTGAACTTGTTTTAATTCTCTAAGGATCTGAAACATAACATAATACAGAGAAAGAAAACAGAGGAGATGTGAAAATTCCATCCAACTTGTAGCATAAGGATTAAAGAATCACCAAATGATTAACTTCCCTCAAAATACCAGTTCCCCATGCTGTTTGAATTGAAGGAATTTTTTTTTTTCTGTTGAAATCAAGCATTATTAGTAAACAGCAGTTGTGAGAACTAGAAGTGGCTAAATTGTAGGCTTTGTTGGAAACAGGCCTGAATAGAACATATTAGCATAAATTGTATTTTTTATGGTTAAGCTGCAGTGTTAAACATCAAACTGTGCTAAACGATTGCTCTCCATACAGCTGCTAAATTGAGCTACCTGTTATATCAGTTTAGTAATTTGCCAAACTTTGAGAAGTCAGCAATATAATAGATGTGTTTGTAAAATATCCTGAGGTACCCGGGCTTAACAAGAAGGAATGGAACACCCCTTAGAGTGTTAAAAGCCTGTCCATTAAAAAGAAGGATTAGCAAGAGGGTAAATATAGATTAATTTTTAAAAGGAAAGCCAACATATTATAAAACAAACAAAATATGTTCAGCCAGCTCATATTCATGTAAAAAAAAAAAGTTTGTATTCTGTCTTTATTTTTTCTAAATTAAGTATTATATTAAATGATTTTTGCCTGATTATATTAAATGACCATTGCACTGTCATTCAGGAGACCAGATATTGAATTCTGTCCAGTTAAACTAGTGATCACTATATCCTTCCACCTTTGACCTTGAGTATTTGGCACATTTTATTTATTTGTATTTAATTTTTATTAAATCCTAACTGTATACATTTCTGGGGTACAATGTGATGATTTGATATGCAATGTGGAATTCTTAAATAAAACTGATTAACCTAACCATCACCTCACTTAACTTCTTTTTCGTGATAAGACATTTATAATTTACTCTTAGTTGTTGTGAAATGCACCCTTGCATTGTGCACATCAGGTGAGATCCCACCAAATGCCCTCCCTCTCCTACCGTCCCCTCTCTTCACTCTGTCCTCTTTCTGGACTAATTTGTGTCTTATCATTTGTATGAATGTGTAAGTGATTATATATTGGTTTCATAGTAGTATTGAGTACATTGGATGCTTTTTTCCCCATTCTCAAGATGCTTTACTAAGAAGAATATGTTCCAATTCCATCCAGGTAAACACATTTTATTAAACGAGGCGGGAAATTTAGCAAAATGTATGCCCTCCTGCCTTCCTGGTTTTTGCTAAATGTTATATTTTCTTCGAGAACACTGAGCATTTCAGAAAGATCTCTCTGCCTTCTCTGTTATAATGGACATTGTAAACCACATGGAAGATATTTAATACCCTTAGAACAAGTAGTCAGTGTATGGCTTAGTTAAATGTAAAATTAAACATATATATTCCTGTTGGATGCTGAAGTCAGTTGTTGAAAATCAGATCATAAACCTTTAGTTGAGGTCTGACTGTAGGAAATACTGTGAAATAATCAAGGGTTAGCTAATAAATGGTTTGCTTACATCATATGTCTTCAATACAACAAGAAGACTGTCAGAAGATAAACTAAGCTGTCATTATTACACTTCCATCGTGCTATTTTGCCACTTTTATTTTGATTCCATCTGCATAATAGGGAATCATTTGTATTGTTTTTTAGTACATCTTCCTAATTACAAAAGCAACACATGTTCATTGCAGAAAATTTAGAAAATACAAACTAAGTAAAAAAATAAAAATCCTCCAAAATAGTTGATTTTAGCCTTCCTCTCCCAAATTAGATTCCCTTTCTCACTCCTTAAATCAAAAGAAATTAGAATCAGAACAAAGAGGAAAATATAAAAATTAACCCATAAAGGTACTAGAGGAAAAATATAGGGTTTTTTTTTTTTTTTTTTTTTTAGCACCCCCAACAGTTCCATTCCCACTGTCCTAACAAGGAGAAGGCCGGGTTTGCAATTCACACGAATGGGCATTCCAGCCAGTGCCACTACAATCTCAAATGAGTCACTTGGACAATTAATGATAACATAATACAAATTGAGGTAAATAAAGAGAAATTAAAATGCTATGGGAACCCAAAGAAGGAAGAAAAAGGATCTGATTAGCAAGATCAAAAACAGCCGCAGAACATTCGAATGGAACTTCCTTTGGGCTTTGGGCTTTTTTTTGTCTGTTTTCCCAGAGACAGGCTCTCACTCTCACTTTGTTGCCCAGGCTGGAGTGCAGTGGCGTGATCATAGTTCACTGTAGCCTGAAATTCCTGGGCTCAAGTGATCCTCCCATCATAACCTCCTGAGTAGCTGGGACTACAGGACTGAGCCACTGCACCCAGTCTGACCGGAACTTAGAACGATGAGTTAGCCGTCAAAACACTAAGAAGTCCATATACCATGGAATACTACGCAGCCATTAAGAAGGATGGAGACTTTACGTCCTTTATGTTCACATGGATGGAGCTGGAGAATGTTCTTCTGAGCAAAGTATCGCAAGAATGGAGGAAAAAGTATCCAATGTACACACCTTTATTATGAAACTAATTTATACCTTTTATATGAAAGCTATAACCAAATAGCCTAAGATTGTGGGG
>CAUYQV010018892.1:0-18362 GCA_963574575.1 Galagoides demidoff
GGCGCCTGTGGTCCCAGCTACTTGGGAGGCAGAGGCAGGAGACTTGCTTGAGCCCAGGAGTTGGAGGTTGCTATGAGCTGTGATGCCATGGCACTCTACCCAGGGGGATAGCTTGAGGCTCCGTCTCAAAAAAAAAAAAGATGGGAGGAAGTAGCCTTGTCATAGAGGTCCTAGTCGCTGCTCCAGATGACTGGACCAAATGATGCAAGATGAGATATGATAGGCATTTCTTTCCTCATACCCTGAACTATGCCAAATTGAGACGTTTATTTGTGATGGATTGCTTAACTTTTCTTGTTTGTTTAATTAAACTTTGAGGCCAAGGCAGGTGGATTTCTTGAGCTCAGGAGTCTGAGACCAGCCTGAGTAAAAGTGAGACCCCGGCTATTTTTAGAGACAAAGTTGTGGCAAGCACCTGTAGTCCCATTCTACTGGGGAGGTTAAGGCAAGAGAATCACTTGAGCCCAAGAGTTTGAGGTTGCTGTGAGCTTCTAAAAATAGCCAGGCATAGTGGCAGGCACCTGTAGTCCCAGCTACTTGGGAGGCTGATTGTTTGAACCCAAGAGTTTGAGGTTGCTGTGAGCTATGATGCCACAACACTCTACCAAGGGTGACCAAGTGAAACTCTGGTCTCAAAAAAAAAAAAAAAAAAGCCAAGCAATTGATTTGAAAATGAGAACAATAAAAGAATAAAGAGAGGCAGGGGGATATACAAGGCACACCCTTTGTAACTGCTGTTCCTTCTGCAGGAAGAGACACACATTCTGCTCCTTTATTTTCTTCTGGTGTCTATTCAAATGTCATCCAATCAATGAGGACTTCACTGTCTACTTTCTCTGAAATAGTAACCTAATCATATCTATCTACATTCCTCTGCTTGACTTTTCTCCATAGAACTTATCGCCATGTGATATACATTTTTTATCTTCTGTTCTTTTTCTTTTTGTAATTTCTGAATATTACAGGGGTTCATATGTTTTGGTTACATAATTTGCTTTTGTGCATTTTTTTTTTTTTTGCAGTTTTGGCCAGGGCCGGGATTGAACCCACCATCTCCTGTATATGGGGCCAGCGCCCTACTCCTTTGATCCACAGGTGCTGCCCTGCTTTTGTGCATTTTAAGTACAAGTTATAAGTGTGCCCTTCACCCAGAGTGTGTGAATTAACCAACCTCCCCTGACTTGATTCCATTGAGTTTTTTTTCCACCTGTAGCTGGGACTACAAGTGCCTGCCACTATGCCTGGCTATTTTTAGAAGCTCATGTAAGAGTTTATCAGCTAGTTCAAATTTAAGATTGAGCACCCATGTTTTGTAGTTAAAACAGGATTTTTAAGTGATCCTTGGCATAGGCTTCTGTGATATGTATGGCAGCATTATTGCTTTATTCTCATTTTACAGGTGTGATAACTGAAGGTCAGAACATTTAAATGACTTCGTTTCACAAAGTAAGAAAGTAGCAGAGCTAGAATCTTAACCCAGTTTCTACTGTACCCCATTAAATGAGTTATAGGTAGTTATAAATATATGTTTAAATTTATCCATTTATATAAATTTATGTAATCACGTGGGTCAATTTCATATAATCAATGACATATCTAATTATGTGTATGCCTATAAAAATGAATATACAAGTAATTAAGTTTAAGCAAAAGTAGTCACATATTTTTATAGATACAAATGTATATTTATATGTATTTTTTATCTGTCTCTCAAGCTTCCATTTGATATCTGAAAATGTTTGCATCCAATACACATTTTGATAAAAAAATTTAAACATTGTATCCCATAAATGCATTAATGTATAAAAAAATAAACAACAAAGATGTAACAAAAAAATTTGAAGATTATAGCTAATAAAGATTCTTGGAAGTTAAAACATAGAGACTCAATGTTCAAATTTGGCATTTTACCCACTCTTTTTGGAGCTAATGGGACTCAGCAGTTAAAATTCCATGAAAATTTATGAGGAGGAGCCAAGACAGAGATAATTCGTGTAGTGTTTATACATAATCCACTCTTGACCTCAACAAAGCTTTCCATACTGTGCAACACATGAGACTTGCCCACAGACTCAAGGCAAAGAAGTTAAGAATAAAGCCAAATGGACCAGGAGTTAAGAAGATGGTGCATGAGTGGAAGTGAAAAGAGGATGACAGATGTGTGCAAAACCGGAGAGGGTCTCCAGGATGACTCCTATAAATAATAATCCCCTAATGAGCTGGTGGAAGGAAACAGCCGAAAGGAAAGAGAGCTGATAATACCAAATTACAAAACTCAGTTCGAAACCCATGAAAGGCAAAAATACTTCCATCCCCCAGTTCTAAATGTATGAAAGGAAAAAATACTTCTATCCCCTGCCCCCCAAGAACCTTGGTATCTGAGGTATAAAGACAAAAAAGTCGTTAAGGTGACTAGTTTTTCCAACACATGACAAAGTTTAACACACTTTCGACTTACCTTAGACTCTTGAGGATTCTAAGAAACCATTCTAAGATGCTCTTTTTGGAGGAAAATACCACGTTAAATATGCACGATGACTCTGGGATGTATTCTGATTGCAGCAATGGGAAAATGTGTGTGTTAGGGGTTAGTGCCTCTTAAAATCAAGAAAATAAGGTAAATATTTGACTTGAACCACTTAGATTAAGAGAAAGCTATGCATAGAGAGTAGCACTCACATGATAGCAAGGTTTAACAGAGAGCAGAACTCTCTCAGTGAGGTACAATTAAACAAGCAGTTAACTAATCTAGCACACAAGTGCTTAAACAAGCAAACAATCGCAGACCGCCTCCATCCCCGCTCAGGGCACAGAGCATGAGTCAGAAGAAATTATTTCAGCACCACTGAAAGGAAAAGCCAGGTTGTGCTCAATTCTGGTTGACTTATTGCAAACAAGGATATTAGAGAAAATGAGAAGTTTGTAGCAGAAGGTAGATAAAGTTATTCAGTGACTCATTTCTAAAGGAGAATCTCAAAAACTGGGTGGGCCTGTGGTGACAGCTGCAAGGGTGGATACCCTGAAGGGACCTGCACTTCTGACAACTATAAAGGGAAGCATGAAAGTCCCCAAGGGAGGCGTGCCTGAGTCAAATGGAATTGCTATCTCTCATCCATCCCCTGACACTACACGTAGTTAATCTGGGGAGGAAACTGTTCTGAGGAATGATTAAGATGAATGCAAACCATTTAAATATGGACATGATTGAGAAGTCGCAGAGAGAAAAATAAACCTTCATGAAGGCACATCTTTTAACGTTTACTTCATCTGGATTTTTGCTGACCCTGAAAGAACACTTCACTTAAGGGGGAAAACCACGGCCCTGTATTGTCTGGAACTGGTGTGTGTAAATTCAGGCTCTACCCTGACTTTCTTTCCAACTAAGTGTTAATGTCAGGTAAGTTTTTCTTTCTTTCTTCATTCTTGGGAGTGAACTAGTGCACAGAATGACGAAGTCTAGGTTGCAGTTGGTTCCAAGTGCTGTTCAGACACCACACGGGAACTGTCACACACCACACTGTGTGGCTCCCAAACACTGCAGCCCCCAAATAACAGCTCCCTCTTGCATTTAAGTCATTTTTGTCTGGGTCACAGTGATTTCAGCTTTTAATAAAGGAGATGAGAAGGGAGGAAAGTGCTCAAACTTTGGAAAACCATAATAAACATGAACAGTAGCAAAGTAAACACTCGGTTGACTCTGACGTAAGCGTTTGACAGCAACGGCTCTTCAGAATGGCTCAGTGCTGGCCACCTGAAATGAATAGCTCAGTGCCTCAGCTGAAATGATTCAAGAAGCAGATGAGGTTAAAGAGAACCCTCAGGAAAGCACAGAATTTACCTAGGAAATAACTAAGTGAAATCTGAATGCTCTTAAACCTTACCATTTTGTGCTTCCTCATAAAGTCATATTTAAAAGTAATGGTCAAAATTTTAGCATTAGGTAGGCTTTTCTTAAAACAAATTACATAATCTATTTCTCCAAAAATTTGCATAACCAATAGCAATATTAACAGAGTTGAGGTTGAGAGAAAAATGACAAAATACTATAATAGGGTTTAGACATTTATATACAAAGGTTAGTATCTTAAGATACAGAAGCTGTTGGGGAAAAAAAAAAAACAGAGAGAGATAATTGCTGGAGGAAATGGACTATGATAGAGACCAGTCGTTCAGCTGCTAATAATCAAAGCAATGCAAAATGAAATAATGAAATACAATGTTTTGCTTCTCCCAAAAAGACACTGTTAGAACTCAGAACTGAGCAAGTTGTGGAGGGACTGGTGAACTCTCTCAGACAGGAGAGGAGAAATGAGATTTTACATTGGAACAACATTTCTTGAGGGCAATTTGGTAAGGCAAGTATTTTAAAATGTGGGTATTTTGTCTCACCAATTCCTGGAAATGTATTCCAGAGAAATAATTAGACAAATAAACAAAGATGATGTGTACATGTATAGGAATTTTATAACACTAAAATAATACAGGTTGATTGCAAATAACCCTAATGTTTAAGACTGTAAATTTGGTTAAAGTATGCTAGTGCCATAAAATGGAGTAAAGCCTTCAAAAGGGTAAATTGGTTATTACATGGAGTTTTTTTCTGAATGTAAGTATGGTTCAACACTAAGAAATTGAGTAATATACTTTCCTATATTAACATGAGGAAGATCATATGAACACAAAGGATCTTTGTGATAGACTGAATAATGGCCCAGTGGAAGAAATCCAGGAACTCTGACCATGGAGGCAGGGATTAGAATGATGCAGCCATAAGCCATGGATGCTGGCAGCCACCACAAGCTGGGAGCAGCAAAGGAACCAATTGTCCCCAAGAAGCTCCAGAGGAGCATTCTGATTGCAGCCCAGTGAAACTGCTTTTGGACTTCTGGCCTCTGGAACTAGGAAAGAATAAATTTTTGTTGTTTCAAGCTACCAAGTTCCTGCTGATTTGTGGCAAGTACAGGAAACTGATATGGATTTTGGTCATAAAAATGGGATGTCGCTGTAACAAATACATTAAAATGTGACAGTGGCTTTGGAATTGGATAATGGGTAGAAGCAGGAAAAATGCCCAGGTGCATGATAGAAAAACCCTAGATTACCTTACATGAGCTCTCGGTAGGAAAATGGATGTTGAACATGCTGCTGGTGAGGACGAAGAAGGTGAGGGCATGAGAGAGAAGGCCTGTGTAGTCGTAGAGGACACGCATGCTGACATAAACAGGATGTTGGCAGAAATAAGGGTGTTGAAGTTATTGCTTGGTTCAGCCTCAGAAAGAAATGAGAAATATGATTTTGGAAACGTGGCGTCTTTGCTATGCAGTGGCAGAAAGTCTAGCTGAATTGTGTTCTACAGGTATATGGAAAGCAGAACTTGGTGGCAATGACCTTGAGTATTTAGCAGGTGTTTCCAAGAAAAATGTGGATGGCGCTGCTAGTTTCCTCTTGCCGTTTATAATAAAATGTGAGAAGACAGAGTTAAACTAAGGAAGAACCAGGAAGTAAAAGGGAACAGGACTTGATAATTTTAGAAATTCTCAGACTATCAGATGGCAAAAGACATCAAAATTAGGATATTCCCTGTAAGGAAGAAGTGCTGTAAAGAGAGGGGGAAACAGATGGCTGGAAAACTTTTGCTGAAGAGGTGAGGTGTGTGACTCGTGGTTACCCTCAATTACCCAGACGAAGTGAAGAGTGGAGACAGGGTGATCCAGAGGTCTGTGGAAGACCCCCCTGTCCAGTAGTGTGAACATCATGGTCTGTATAGATCCACACGGTTTTGAGAATGTTATACCAACACTATTATCTGTTGTATAAACAAACACTGCCAGCTTAGATTAAAAAAGACGGAGAAAGGATGAAGGAACTATTGGGTTCCCCAAATTCGGCTAGCAAAAAACCTGAGAAAACCTGCTCAGCTGCAAATGTGTGCTACCCTTTGAGAAAAATAAAGTATGACACTGAGGACAGACCCTGGGGCCCAGAGGGTAGAGCCATAGAATTGTGTACTGTATAAAATCCGAATGTATTTTTACAGTAGTAGTATTTTATCTCATTTCTTTTAATTCAACATGATGATTTTACAGTTCAATCACATTGAATATACACACATCTAATCAGTTGCTCTCACCTTCCAAAACTTGCAGGGGACATTTTTGTCCAGTTCTCTTGGATGGTCAGTCAGACTGGTTCTCTCTGGCAGCTCATAGATGAATTGAAATTTCTGAACCCTTATTGTCAGGCGGGCCATGTGCCTAGTTCTGGCCAACGAATTGTGTAAAGCAGTGGTTCTCAACCTGTGGGTTGCAACCCACAGGAACTGTATTAAAGGGGTGCAGCATTAGGAGGTTGAGAACCCTTGGTCTAAAGAGTGACATATGTCATTTCTGGGCTAGAGTGCTGAATTGCCCATGAGAACTCCCCAAACACATGTTTTTCTTTCTGGCACAGGATGAGTCACATCAAAGGGCCTGCTCCACCAGCAGGGCGCAAAGAGGGGAGTGGAAGGGCTCTGACGATGTGTAATGGACACACAGCTGAACAAGAAATAGATTGTGTTGTTTTCAACCACTGAGACTCTGGGGTCCTTTGTCTCTCAACACAACTAAGCCTATCCTGGCAGATACATCTTCTAAGACACTATGTGAAAATAATCTGAGATGTGCACACCCAGAAGCGCACCTGGGTGTACATTTCTCAGTTTCTGACAGATTGCTCTCCAGGATGGCTGCGCCAGCCTACACTTTCTCTGTCCCTCATCCTTGCCAATATTTGGCATATTCTGGCTTCTAATTTATGTCAGTCTAATTGGTATAACTGGATAGCTCAGTGTTTCTTTCCTTGTTTTCCCCTACTGAAAATTATGATAAGTGATGATTATGCTCATTAGCCTTTGAGGTTTCGTTGCTTAGGAATGTTCTTTCTTCACACCTATGTTCTCATGGACACACACACATTCTAACAGGTGTAGTATACACACATTCCCTTCATCCCTAGAAGCACAATCATTTATTTATTCAATATTTTAATAAAGACTTGTCAATAACTACCAAGAAGCCAAGGCTTAGAGACACACCAAGAAATAGGAGTCATCTAGGTCTTCATGAGCCTGGCAATCTAGTGGGAGTTTCAGAGAAGCAGTGAGAAAATGAGTAGAGACGGTAATTCCAAGTTATGATGAAAGCCATGGAGGAAATAAGCCTGGGGGTGAGATGGCCAGTTATTGGAGGAGCCCACGGATAGAGACAGAGGCTTTCCTGGAAGGCAGTGTTCAAACTGAGGCTGGAATGGGAACAATGAGCCAGCCATCAAGAGAACAGGAGGCAGAAAGCGCCGGCTGAGGGAAGAGTAGATGCCCAGAGAAGGGTTGATGTAGACAATACTCCCAACTGTGGTTTTGCGGCTGCACTTTAATAAGCAAGGAGGAACATGGAATGAGATGAAGCTGGGTGGGGAGATGGGAGTCAAATTAAGCCAGCGTCTGTAGGTCGTGGGACTGAGTTTGGATTTATACTTAAGAACAAAGAGAAATAAGGGCTAGTTGACAAGTTTCTGCTTGTGACAGGACTTGCGGTCTGCTCTGGCTACAGTCTGGAGTGGACTAGAGAGGGACAAGAATGGATACCGGGACCCAGGAGGAGGAGGGTGACGTTTGCCAGGAGGGTGCTGTGGCCTGGGCACCAGTTGTCACAGTGGGGTGGGGAGAAGAACATGGATTGGGGCTGATTTTGAAAGTAAGAAAGGTCTTTCCCAGGTGTGAAGTGATGGGGAGAGGAAGATAAGGCTAAGGGTACCTCCCGGGTCTTTTGCTTGAGCTCCTGAGAAAACTGTGGTAACCAGCCCTTATTCAATCCCATCTGTGTCCCAGAAGTGGTTCGTATTTATCCAGAGCTTACCGTGTGCCAAGCATGTGTTTTACATGTTCTCTTGTTGTTCTTTACAACATCCCTATGTGAAGTAGATCCCAACATTATTTCTGTCTTAGGGATGAGGAGAGTGAGGCCCAATGCGGGTCATGTCCCCAGGCTCCTAGGACTTGTCTGTAAGTGGTGGAGCCAGAGTCTATATGCAGCACTCTGAACCCAGAGCCGCCTTGGTGAGACGATGAATAATTACACTTCGGGAAACGTTGTTCTGCATTTTAATTGCCGAGATCCTTATTAGCTTCTGTTTGTCCTCAGGTCCATTCAGATGTGACCACTTTGCTGCTGTAGCTTGTGCTCTCACCCAAGTCCCCGAAGAACAAGTTATTTTTCTAGTTGGTAAGTTACTTTTCTAGTTGTGCTAGAAAGACAAGTAGTGCAGATGGATTAGAATTATAAGTGGAAATGAAGTTTGAAGATTGTTTATTCTATCTCTGATTAAAATAAGAGAATTAATCATATATATTAATAAATTTATCTATATTAAAACAAATGATTTCCGCGATGAGCATTTTGGGTGCATTTCCCCCTTAGTAATTAGGGTTGGGAGAACAGTGTGGCACGAATCGGAGCATGTTATTAAATGCAATATTACTCCTACTTAATTAGATTATTCCTTTTTTCTGGCACTTCTGGAGCTTCTTTTCCCCACTCAGCGATGCACGAGGCATCCCTGACGTGTGACCGTCCTTTCTCCGTGCTTGTTCCTGATACCACCTGCTTCTGTGACTCCAGCCCCGCTACCTGGCCACTCCTCACCCTTCCTCCTGGACCTCAGGGTCTGTGCTGCACTTCTTATGCACCTAGGCTCCACGTAGTGTGTGGAGGTGGGGGGAGTGCACCCCTGGTGGACAGAAGAAGGAGCAGAGATTAGCCACACAAGGAGGAGAGCCAAGTCCAAGTCCTGCCTCAGAAAGTTAAGGCACGTTTCGTCTGCACTAGCTGCGCAGGCCCCATGGGATAAACCAGCATTCAGATCCCGGTGCTGAGCTGTTACCATTTACACAGAGTTCACAGCACTGTGCTAAACTTAATGTTTATAAGTGAGCACACACGCGCGGTAAGGACCAGAGTCCCTGTGTCTAACTTCGATCCCTTATACATAAAGAGAACACAATACTATAAAGTTCAACCAGAGACGGTCCTGGACAGACGAGTGGGAAGCACAAAGGGATGCCTGGCTGGAGGGTTTAGGGGGCAAAGGGAGAAGCCCTATTCCATCACACCCAGTACTCAGTTGTTAAGGACAACTCTGAACAAAAGAGAGGTTAGATTACTGTCTCAAGGAATGAATGAATGTATTTTTTACATGATGTCTAATCCTTCTACCTCCTTCTACCGCCATAGTGGGATCTGTCTCAGAGAGTAAAACAGGCAGCAGGAACACAAAGCAGGAATACAGAGAGAATTAACAACAGGGGAGCAGGAGGAGAGGTAAAAGACAGCCATCAATTAATACTCCATTTTTCAAATCAGAGAAAACCTCAGCATTCAGTAATGATGAATCAATGTTGCTGACACATACATAATGTTTGGATCCCAACAATCTAATTCTTCCATCAACAGAAAAGGCAGGTAATTACCACATTATTAGAAGGCTTAAACATACAGGAGGGAATGCCCCACAGGTATGAGGACCATTTTCTGACTCATCCTGTTTAGAGTCAGGACTATGTTCTAAAATAATCAACACTGCCAGAGAAGGGTGGGCAAAGTTAGTTAAAACCCATGGGACATTTCCTATTACAACTGTTATTATTATTATTATTACGGAAAAAATTCAAACCTTTGAAGGGTCATTTTAGTTGTGGAAAACCAGGCCTGATGATGTGCCAATTGTAAGATTAATGGTAAATAGAGAACCAAATTGTTCCACATGATAAAATGGGAAAAATTTAGGTTTCAGGGACTAGGTGTAATTGAGGGGCTGGGAAAGCTGAGACAGAAAAGGTGAAAGTAGAAGATCACCATCAAGAGAAAGTTGGGAAGTGAGGAATAAATTCCCAGTAGCTCAAGTAGCCGGAGAACTCTTCAGAATAACAGTGTCTGATGCTATCTTTCTGTTGTGCTATAACTCATTGTAACCAAATCAACAGTAAAGTCCATTACACATCCTGTGATAACTACTCTGTTTGGATTACATTTAGAATTTCAGAGGGTTCTAATCTACAGGGTGTCCCAAAGGTCAAATATTTACACTATTACAATATTTACAAAATACTCTCTATATGTTGGCCACTTCATTGCAAAATTTTCTGTATTTCTTTTTTTTTTTTTTCCAGTTTTTTGGCCTGGGCTGGGTTTGAACCCACGACCTCCCCATTGTAAAATTTTCTAATGATTATTTTGTAAATAAAGATACATTTAGCTATAATTTCCCATTTTCTCTATGTATGTCAACTTTATGGGTGACCTTTGAGACACAGGGTATTTGAGGTCAATAAGAAAAGACAAGGGAACTGCCCTAAGAGGTAACAGATAAATGAGACCGAAATTCAGCAGAAGCGGTGGGTGGCAGGTGCCTGTAGTTCCAGATACTTGGGAGGCTGAGACAGAAGCATCAGTTGCTTAAGGCCCTGTGTCTGTGAATAGCCACTGCACACTGTGAATAGCCAGGGCAACATAAAGAAAAGGAAGGACAAAAGGGAAGGGAGGGAAAGAAGATCAGTAAAACCTGAAAATCCAAACTGACGTAACTATAAGAAGTAAGTCCCAAAGAATCCTTAAGATGCTGGGGCACAGAGCCCCAGCACATTTGCCTCCATAGAGGGACTAGACATTATTTGAACTTAAGCTAGAGAAAAAAAAACAAACCACAAGATGGTCAGAAAGAAAAATGTAACAGCAGTATGCTCTGCTTGGTGGTATTATAATACACATTAAAAACAGTAACTTCAATTTTTTATTTTCTGAAATTTATATAATATCATTTTTAAAAATGGTGGAAACAATTGTTTTAAGAAAAAATACTATCTGCTTTTCTAAGGATATATGGAAAATCGCAAATAGATTACTCAGCAAAGGTGGTTCATGGAGCGCCTGCAGGGTGGTCACAATTTAATGTTCACCCTAGACCCAACTGTTGATTTTGAGTTTTACTTGCAAAATAAACAGCTAGCCAAAAGTAAAGCACTGATAAAACTGGGCTTGCTCTGATTTATTCTGAAAGCAGAGACTTGCCTATGGCAAAATTCCTTAGGAAAACATTCCAACAGCTAAAAGAAAGCTGTCAGCTTGTGCTGACACCTGGCGAACTTTCATTCATAAATTTCTTTCCTGCTCCTTGTACATCAGGAAAAAAATTAAAAACTGTTGCCCTTGGGCTTTCAACGTAGTATTTATATGCTTTGTAGGACATAAGTGTGTGAAAATGTATAAGGCACCTAATTAATGTTTGCTAGTGTGATCAAGTTTCAATATTAATATATTTGAGATCAATTTGAACCAATATTGAAATCACGTCTTAGTAAAAAAGAGTTTTTTCTAATATTTACTTAACGTGTTTTTAGATTAAAGATCAGGCTGTTACAGATTTATGATATATAAATTTGTTGTTGGTTTCAGTGTGCACGAGTGATTGATGAATTTCACCTCATATACCCAATCTCCTATTCTACTCAAACCTTTTGCTCCAAGGAGCTCATCCCCCTTAACATTTTTCATAAGAGGGTACTCATCCTTTCTAATACAAATCGATGGACTGATTTTTCTCTTGCTAATTTATAAACAGTAGTTTCCCTTTTGTATTTGAATTATGGCATTTTGAAAAAAATGTTGCCAAGATTTTAGAGGAGAAATAAATGCCCGAAGGCTCCTTGTTCTCTCTCCTATTAAGCATTCAGTACAGTTTTCATTATCCTGGAGGTCTTCCCTCCCCCGCCCCTCTGCATGCCCCCTTCTTGGCCAACATGCCTGTTTCCAGCCGGAATACTACAACACTGCATTCCAGCTCCACATCACTCCTTTGCTGGTTCTGTTCTGCCCAATGCTTTGTCTTTCGTTCTTGATCTGCATTGTCCTGGCGCAAGGTCTCTCACGAGGTGGAATCACACTGCCAGGTGACACTGCCGTCATCTCAAGACTTGCCTGGCATGAAAGGATCCACTTATAGGGTCACTCACATGGGGGCACTGGCTATCGGCCAACGCCTCCATTCCTCACTACTCGGGCCTCTCCATAAACCGCCTCAGTGTTCTCACATCTGGCTTCTTCCAGATATATATATCTGGAAAGAGAGGGAGAACAAGATGTGACCCACAGGGATGGGACAGCAGGAGGTGGGGCTTGCTGGGGGTTGTCCTGGAGGCTGGCTACCATAGCACCCACACTTAGAAGCCCAGACTGAGTCCCAGCTTATCTATCCCTCAGGATTACTCCCCCATGAGTTCCTTCTTCTCAGAGCACCTTTTTGTTTTGTTTGTTTGTTTAATCAGGCCCAGGCTGGGTTGGAACTCACCAGCCCCAATGTACGAGGCTGGCTCTTTAACCACTGAACGCCCAGCCTCAGAGCACCTTTATAACAGATTCTATTAGTTACCTCTTAACGATGCCACTTTTTCAAAGTTTTTGTTTCACTTTAATCCTTCCTAGTGCAATGTAAACTCCTTATGCAAAAAAACTCACTTCAATTATGGAATGAATTTTTTCCTATCTCATTTTTACCAGTATCGGGCTTAGTAGATGAGTCTGCTTAAAGATAGTGTTGTTCAGTGGTTCCAAACACTGATGCCCATTAAAATTACCTGAGAGTTTTTAAAAGGCACTGAGGCCCAGGTGAATTTCCTAAATAGACATGGGCATTAGTTTAGTGCTTCCCAGGTGATTTTAACAGGTAGTGTCAGTGGCTTAGAAGACTTCCTGCCTTCTTCTCAAGATTAAGAGGAACTTATTTTGAATTATGGTTTTCTGTTCATTATCCTGAAATCCCACTAAACACTTCCCATTTTTTATACAGTTCTTATTTAAAAGAATTGAGACATTGATTAAGCATCCATAAGCACATTAGTGAAATCTAGTTTCGTTTACATACATAGCTTTTTCTTCATACTGTCACAAATAAAAACATGCACAATTACTTTTCCAAAGGTGCAATTATCATGTCATCTAATAGAAAAATCAAATCACTAAATATAACTAATAAACAATTGCTCAAGAGGCACGAAAACAACCATGACTGTAACTGTCATTCATAAAATTATTTCCAATAGATAAAATTAAAATTTATACTTTGAAGATTGCTTTCAATCCAGCCATATAAGATCTGTCAAGAGAGCGTGTCCAGTTCACTTGAAGCTCTCCATCTCTGCCTTTGACACTGTACATGACCTCTTTTTTTTTTTTTTGAGACGGAGCCTCAAGCTATCCCCCTGGGTAGAGTGCCATGGCATCATAGCTCACAGCAACCTCCAACTCCTGGGCTCAAGCGAGTCTCCTGCCTCTGCCTCCCAAGTAGCTGGGACCACAGGCGCCCGCCATAAAGCCCGGCCATTTTTTGGTTGCAGCCATCATTGTTGTTTGGTGGGCCCGGGCTGGGGATTCGAACCCGCCACCTTAGGTGTACGTGGCTGGCGCCTTAGCCGATTGAGCCACAGGCGCCGAGCCCTAAGCACAGTCTTTAAGACTCTCCACCTGTGTCGTCAGCACGTTGGAAAGAAAAGGTCTGCAGCAGAAGCGGATTTGGCCTTTGCCGACATCACACCTGCCAAATGAACATGGCCACTAGAAGGACGTGTCTCCCAGCGGAGGTTCTTGACCTGGGGGTGGGCCGGGGGTGGGGTGTCTGGAAATTCCCTGAGAGTACGTGCAAAAGTTGATAAGGTGTGCAGTTTTCTGAGAGAGAATCCATGGCTTTTATCCATTTCTCAAAGAGAGACAGAATCCACAGAAGGATTAGGAATTTCTAAATAATTAACAACTTACATATGCTTCATATCATAGGATGGCAATTAAAAACTCCAAAATAGGCTCGGCGCCTGTGGCTCAATTGGCTAAGGCGCCAGCCACGTACACCTAAGGTGGCGGGTTCGAATCCCCAGCCCGGGCCCGCCAAACAATGATGATGGCTGCAACCAAAAAAATGGCCGGGCATTGTGGCGGGCGCCTGTGGTCCCAGCTACTTGGGAGGCAGAGGCAGGAGACTCGCTTGAGCCCAGGAGTTGGAGGTTGCTGTGAGCTGTGATGCCATAGCACTCTACCCAGGGGGATAGCTTGAGGCTCCGTCAAAAAAAAAAAAAAAAATAAATGAAAACAGCTCATATGGACCTCTATTTTGAGGAATTTTATTCCAAAAAATAAGATAGGAAAGTGGATGCCACTAAGGGGGAGGTGGCAGCGTTGAGATAAAAGACCTATGAGCATATATGGGCCCAATGAAACAGCCAGAAGTGGGGGTGACACCAGGGAAGAAAAGATAACTGGTAGAGGACAGAGGCAGAGAGGACACCAGCTGAGAAAAAGAGAGAAGGGACTCGAGCCGAGGGAGAGGACACCTCACCTTCTGGGCTACTGCAAAGGAGGATGGTTAATAAATGGGTAAGTTTGGAGCAAGGGGAGCAGGAAGCTGAGGGTGCCCTATTTATTGTATATGTTTTTTCATTGAAACCAGAAGGAAGTTGTTTGCTAAGAGGGCTGAAGATCAGAGTGGGGCTTAAGGAGCCTGGAAAACCTTCGAATAATCACCAAGTGCCCAAGAGAAAGAGCTGACCAAAATCTGTGATTTGGGGATATTTTGATGTGGGCTAATCTTACTGGTGTTAGATGATATCTCAAAGTAGCTTTGATTTGCATTTCTCTGATGATTAAGGATGATGAGCATTTTTTCATATACCTGTAGGCCATGTGCCTGTCCTCTTCAGAAAAGTCCTCTTCAAGTCTCTTGCCCACCCCGAGATGGGATCACTTGCTCTCTTCTTGCTAATACATTTGAGTTCTCTGTGGATTCTGATTATTAAACCTTTGTCGGAGACATAACCAGCAAATATCTTCTCCTATTCTGAGGGCTGTCTGCCTACTTTACTCTGTTTTTGGCTGTGCAGAAGCTTTTTAATTTGATGAGGTTGGATTGCAAACTAATACATCCTTTTTGGAAGGTCATCTGGAGAACACTTAGAGAACTAAAAATAGACCTGCCATTTGATCCTGCAATTCTTCTACTAGGTATATATCAAGAAAACCAAAACTCACACTACAATAAAGATATTTGTACCAGAATGTTCATTGCAGCCCAATTCATAATTTCTAGGTCATGGAAGAAGCCCAAGCGTCCATCGACACATGAATGGATCAATAAATTGTAGTATATGTACACCATGGAATACTATGTAGCCATAAAGAAAGATGGAGACGTTACTTCCTTCAAGTTTACATGGATGGAGGTGAAGAATGTTCTTCTTAGCAAACTATCTCAAGAATGGAAGAGGAAGTATCCAATGTAGTCAACCCTATTATGAAACTAATTTATAGCTTTCATAGGGAAGCTATAACCCAATTTTAGCCCAAGAATACAGGGAAAAGGGAGAAGGAGGGGAGGAGTGGAGGGAGGGCGATTGGTGGGATCATGTCTATGGTTTATCCTATCATGTCTATGGTTTATCCTATGTGAGTCTTTCTAAATGTCTTAACACAATAACTAAGAAAATGACATGGGGGAAAAAAAAGGGCTGACCAAGCCTCGGGGGCCCACCGAGTGGGAGCCTTAGGGTCTGGAGTGGTGCTAATCCCTGTACCTGGCAGCTCGAGCAGAGGAGATGAACCGTGGGATCGGGCTAAGGCTGAGGTGGAAGCACACAGCATGAGGGAAGTGAAGGTTCTGGAAGAGAGCAGTGCAGAGGATCGGGGCAAAGGCAGGAAAGGAGCCAAGAAGGGAGGAGGATGACTGTGAGAAAATGCCCCACACAAGGTCTCTGGAGGAGGGAAGCTAACAAGGGGCAGGTGAGACGGGACGCTGAGCTCAGCGAAGGGGATGCTTAGTCCACGTCTGAACTGAGAAGGTTCAGAAGTGACCACCCGCGAGGACACAGGGAACCACCTGGGGGGAAGCCGACAGCAGCGATGGGGACTGCTGTCTGCCCATCAAGTCCTGGGTCCTCTCCTCCTGGGCATCTGGACAGGTTACGTGTGGCAGAAGGACAGAGGGCTTTTCTAGACGTGACACCTGAAACAGTCTCTCACAAAATCCACCTGGCTGAGCTCTTCCCTGGTCCACAGCCCAAAGGCAGAGGATTTGGCGGAGAACTCCAGCCCCTAGGAGCCAGGGGAATGCAGTCCAGGGGCCTAAGGGACGGTAAGGAGAGTGGGGTGGGGTGTGGAGAAGAACACCACTCCCTGCCCGACACACGCATACACGCCATCTCACCCTCAGCCTGCCCAGTGGGACCAGGGCTGAAGCAAGAAGTATCCTTCATAGAAACAGCAGGGGGTGTTTGTCATAGTAGCTAGCCTGCCCTCACTAAAATGAGGTGATATGACCTGACAGCCTCAAGGAGGAAGCGCTTTTTTTTTCTTTGTTTCAGACATAGTCTTGCTCTGTTGCCCCCAAAGAGTGTAGTGGCATCAGCCCAGCTCACTGCAGCCTCAAACTCCTGGGCTCAAGTGATCCTCCTGCCTCAGCTTCCCAAGCAGCTGGGGCTGCCACCATGCCTGGTTAATTTTTCTCTGTTTTTCAGTAGAGATGGGGTCTTGCTCTTGGTGGGGCTGGTCACAAATTCCTGACCTCCAACAATCCTCTGCCTCAGCTTCCCAGAGTGTTGGGATTACAGGCGTAAGTCATAGCCCCCACGAGGAATGGCTTTTAACTGAGGGTGGAAATAAGAGTACTTTTCCTCCTGGCTCTGTGACAAGAGCTGGAAATTAAATCCTGGGCAGGGCGGGGACACAGGAGGCGGGACATAAAGGTGAAAGGTTTTTCTAGAAAAAGGCAGTTAAGGAACTGTTTTCTAGAAAGATCTAGAAGGGAAGGCAGCAGGGAGAGTGTGAGCCAAGGAAGAAGAGCAGGAAGGAGAGGGCCAAGGCAGGGCAGGGTGAGATGGGCCATGGACGCCAGTTGTGCTGGCATCAGGTTCAGACGAACGCCCAGCCCTGTCTGTGCCCGGAGGAGGGGAGGGAGGACACGACCTGCCAGGTGCTGCTGGGCCCTGTGACAGGTGTGCTCAGAGACCTGAATTCTTTGGAGAACTGAAATCCTGGATTCAGGATTTGACTTTCCCTTCCCACTCCCCACCTCCAACACTCAAAAGAAACCCCTATTAAACATGTAGCTATACATATAGAGATACCTACACATAGATACCCATAAACATGTGTATAATATGTCTAACCAATGAACATGTTTATGATTAATATATAATTATTACTGTTTTTAAATTTTTGGTTTTATTATTAAGTTTTTAAAACTCTGTCTCCTCATGCGCCTGGAACCCAGGAGCCTGAACGTGACGCTCTGTGACGCACCTTTCTGTGTCCCCAGGTTCAGCATCATGTCGGGCACACGCAGGTGCCCAGGGAAGACCTGCTGAATGAATGCCTAAGGGAACCAGTGTAGAGATGAGATTCTTGTTTCTTTTTCCCCAAGGACTACACGTGATGGAATTAGCTTCCACGGCAATATAAGAAAAAGCATTTATATAATAATTTTCTTTTCTAATTATAAAAAGTTATTGGAGACAAAGAATAGATAACAGATATCAAAAAAAAAAAAAACCCACACAGAATCTCCTTTTCAGAGTCTTAGGATGAAAAAACAATGAGATAATTATCTTTCTGGTGTAGAAAAAGGACAAAGATTAAATAATATTGTACGGTTCTTTCCAGAATGAGGAGTTTATTTCCCCACTGATTTGGGGTTATTTTTTCCCTGTCTTTTCTAAGAGAACAGCAGATTAAATTGAATCTCTTTGTTCCAGAGCTAAAAGATGCTATAAATTTCCATGGATTCTAGGGGGCATGACATAACACAGAAAAAATTGATCCATGAGCCATCCACTAAGCTGGATCACATGCAATTTCTAAAGTTTTTAGAAAGAGCTTAAGGAGACACTGTTCAGATTTCTTGGCCATTCCCTGCCAAATTCCTTCCTCCAAGTAACCAACTTGTTGGATCCAAAAGGTAAGCTGGAGGGGCGGGGGGAGGGAAGGGGAGGGAAAGAGAGGGGAAGAGGGGAGGGGAAGAAGAGAGGGGAAGAGTGGGGAGGGGAGGGGAGGGAAGAGGAGGGAAGGGGAGGGAAAGAGAGGGGAAGAGGGGAGGGGAGGAAGAGAGGGGAAGAGTGGGGAGGGGAGGGGAGGGATAGAGGAGGGAAGGGAGGGAAAAGGAGGGAAGGGAAGGGAAGGGAAGGGGAGGGGAGGGGAGGGGAGGGGAGGGGAGGGGAGGGGAGGGAAGGGGAGGGAAGGGGAGGGGAGGGTAGGGCAGGGGAGGGAAGGGGAGAGAAAGAGACAGAAAAATAAACT
>CAUYQV010018893.1:0-10600 GCA_963574575.1 Galagoides demidoff
TTTAAAAAAAGAGGAATGAGTGTCTGAGAAAACTTATTCCCAGAGAATTGGGGAAGTCCAGGCTATGACTTCAAGAATTGGAGTGATTTAGAAGCCAGGATGATTGGGAATTAAGCAAGGGCTCCAATCCAGTGTCTGACGTCGGGCCAGACTGAGAACAGCTCATAACATTGCTAAAGGTCTCGTAGAAGTTTACAACTAGAATGACCATAGTAGAAAAAACTGTTTTCTGGTATCAGTCAGCATTTGAGATTGCTTCACCCAATGTGGATGGTGAGACACTCATGTCAGAGAGGCAAGTATCTCGTGCATTTAACACATTTTGCCTCCCCCCCTCCCCCCCCTCCAAATCTCTCCCTTTTCATTTTCCTGATGTCAGATCCTGGCATTTTAGAAGTTGGGGGGGGGGGTTATATAACTATCAGAAGTACTGCAGAACATAAAACAATAAATAAGCTATGTAAATTGTGACTCATGAGTCATGATTCTTTTTGTTCGGTATCTTTATAAATGCATTTTAAAAATTACATATTTCCCCCTCATAATAGAAATCTAAAACCAAACCAAACAAAAATCTTTCAAGTACCCTCTCACAGAGAAACCTATTTTATTATATCAGATTATGCCTAGGCAACTGCTATTGAAATCATAGTCAATATTTTTTAAGAGTCTGTTGTGTGTCAGGCACTCAAAACCACCTACTTCTACCCCTGTTTTAGAGATGAGGAAATCAAAAGTACAGATTTATCTATGGTTGCCCAGTTACTAATTGTTAGAGTCAAGACTTGAACTTAGGGCTGCTTGTGTCCAAAGTCCACGTTCTTGCCCATTCTGTGTGGTGCCATCTCCCTAGTCTTCCCTGCGAGCAGAACTCTCAAGAGACTCAACCAAAACAAGCCTGGCGTTGACCACCTGCCAGGTCACCTGCCACTCGCCTGGCTAACACTCCTGTGTTATAAATGGAAACCTCCTGCAAGATTATCTAGTTCTCGCTTCTGCTCACATCCTGGTCTTTGAAGAACAAATCTTCAAGCTCCTAAGCCCAATCTATAATTCACTCTTGAAAAGTAAAGAAAGATATTAAAATAAATAATAGTAGTAGGGCCCAAGAAAGCCTGAAAAAAGTACTTGTACTCATATTAACTATGTTAAAAATTTTTTTTATCTTCAAGTACAGTTTTAAGAAACAAAGAATGAAACCAAAACTTTGATAGAGATATATATGACTAAATGGGCTGAGGTTAATCTTGAAACGAAGCATTTAAAAATCTTACAGCAGAAGCATCTAGTTCTCTAGTATTCAACAATATGTTCTAAGTACTTCTCTCTAGAGATGAGAGGTAAGGTGTAAGGATAAATATATTATAGTGAACTCCCCGTTATCCAGAACTCAGGCAACCAGCACCCTCAAGCAGCCTGCACATGACCCAGATCCCTCCTCCCTAGAATTCAGAGTTTGAACGTGGTGCTGAGCCTAAGCTTTGTGCATCACTCCCATGGCTCCCACAGTCCTCAGCACCCTCAAATGTCCATATTTGGGGCTTCTACTACTTTCCTGGATAGTCACACTTCTTTCTACTGCTGCCATTATAATTGATTTTTCTGGGACACATCAATTACACAGTACAGGTCTATTTATCTGACTATAAGTAGATTCCTAACTGGCCATACACTGCACACATTTCACTGCATTGCTATTGTACTTCTGTTGACATGGGGTTAAATAATGGAGGGTATTAGTGGAGAGCATAGATAATACTATGATGTGGGTTTACTGGGACTTGTGGTCCCACAGGCTTGGTATCCTATGCCCAGTTACATAAATTATGTCTGCTTCATGCTGGGAGATTGCTTAATGTTGTGAGATTTTATTTCTGTACATACATTTATGTATACATTGTAAACACATTAGCATAAAACAGTAAAATTGTATTAAAGTTTTACACCAAACCGCTATGCCATGGCACAACACCGGAGAATCACTGGTCTACAGGATTGAAAGATCACTTTGGCTGTTACATGAGGAATGAAGGGGAGGAGTTGCAAACATGACTAATTAGGAAGCTATTCCTATACTTCAGGCAAGGGATAATGATGGCTTGGACTAGGTTGTGGCACTAGAAAGGCGAACAAGTATCATCAAGGTAAACTGTGAAATTTAGAAATTTTCTAAAATTCTAAAAGATTTTCTAACCAGCACCTTCACCAATCATAAATGTAGATGATAAATGCAGGTTCCGGGTGCTTGAGAGTTACTATTAAAATAAGCCTAACCAATTCATAAATACTGAAAGACATACATGAATGGATTAATTAAATGTAGCAGCATATGGATACCATGGAGTATAACTCAGCCATAAAAATGGTGAACTAATACCTTTTGTAAAAATGTGGATGGCACCAGACACCGTTCTTTTAAGTGAAGTATTATAAGAATGGAAAGACAAACACCACATGTTCCCGCTATGAAATTGGAACTAATCTATCAACACGTGCACATTTGGAAATCAACAGAAATCAAGCAGGTGGGAAGGGATAGGAGAGAAGGGGTAAGTTTGAACCTGATGACAGGGTGAATTCAAAGCTGGTTCCTGTTGGGTACCAGGATAGGTACAATGCACACTGTCTGGGTGATAGGCAGACTTATAACTTTGACTCAAACTGTACAAAAGCAATTCATATAACCAAAACATTTATACCCCCCATAATATTCTGAAATAAAAATAATAATAAAATAATGTTTTGCTTACCATTAAAAAAAACAAAAGTAACAAAGGTTAACGCATTACATAATGTTCACACTTTTTTGTGTTATAGTTCTATGGGTTTTAACAAACATCTGGTGATAAAAGAGCCATCACAATTGAGATACAGAACAGATCCATCCTGTCAAAAAGGGTTCTATATACCCCTTTGTTCTTAAGCCCCCTCCCCAGCCATATATAACCACAGATTTATTTTCCATCCTGTAGCCATGCCTCTCTTTCTTTTTTTGTTTTCAGCTTTAGCCTCTAAACGAACTCATAAAGAATGTAGCCTGTTCTATCCGTGTTGTTTTATTTACCTTGATGCATTTGAGATTCATCTATGTTGTAGCATGCAACAGTAGTTAATTCCTTTCTATTGCTAAAAATTATTTCTTCATCTAGTTGTTTATTAATTTATTTATAGTCCATTGTGTGTGTGTCCCAGACATTTTTTAACCATTCACCTGGTGAAGGGCATTTGATTATGTCCAAACTTTGGTGATTATGAGCAAAGCTACCTAAACACATGTATTTTCATTTCTTTTGGGTAAATACCTAAGAGAGGATTTGGAGGTCAAATGGTAAGTGCATTCTTATCTTTATAAAAAACTGTCGAAGTGTTTTCCCAAACTGACCGCCCCATTCTGCATTGCCACCACCTGCAATGTACTGCTGTTCTGAGGGTGCTGCCTCCTTGCTGCCACTCAAAGTTGTCAGATGTTGATTTTAGCTGTTCTAATAGGTATCTGTGTGTTTCTTGTTATGGTTTTAATTTCCACTCCTTAATGATTAAAGATGTTGAGCACCTTTTTGTGTGTCATATGTATGACCCATTGGTGGAGAGAGAAGAAATGGTTGGACAATATCTATTCCATTTTTAGCCCATTTTTTAAAAGTGGGTTGTCTTCTTATTACTGACTTGTAGGAGTTCTTTATATATCTGAATACAAGTCCTTTTTCAGATATATGTTTTTCAAATATTTCTGTGGTCTGTGTTTTCATTCTGTTAATTGTCTTTTGTAGAACAGAAGCTTTTAATTTTAACGATGTCCAACTTGTTTTTTTTTTTCTTTTGTGAATTGGGCTTTTGATATACTATATTTGAGAAATCTTTGTCTAACGTAAATCACAAATAATTTTCTCCTAAAAGCCTAATGCTGGTTCCTGTTGAAACGAGTCTTAAAAATCAGATTCTCTGGTGTGCCTTTGCCCATTATTCTATTTCACCACATCCTGATCATAAAATGTTAGCTTCATAGAGGAAGGAATTAAAAAAAATAACTGCAATGTGGTTGAGATGGGGCTATGCCATTTAGGAGTTAATTTTTCTTCAAACTTAACTGTTTTTTCTTCGACAACTAAAGTGAATGTCTTGAGAGCAGGACCAGATTTTGTGATGACGGCCATGCCCAACAGTGTTGGCTCCACAGGAGACAGCTGTGGGGTGCAATAATGCAACAGGCTTCATTCACTGTCTCCAGAGACATTCTGGGCTCTTCTAATTCTGCTAATCCAGAGAGCAAATCACTCCTTCAGCTGGGTCAGGGTCTTGACTGGGAGGCTGCTCTAAGCCTTTGGATGGGAGTCACTATCTGAAGAGTGAGCATATTCCACATGATGTTAAGCACTCATCAGTCACTTGCTCTCAATTGACCCATTCTTCACAGCAACAAATGAACAAAACAGAGTTACAAAGAACTTGAGGAATTTGAAACACTGGGAAGAAACACAACACAACTTGTGAGGAATCTGACAAATTGGCTAAACCTGGTAGAAATGAAATGGAGGTAAATAAGAGTTTCCATGTAACGTATTAAGGAAACAAATGGCCAAACTGGAAGTTCAGTAAAATTGTCCTAAAAGTATTCCATGAGTCACCGTCACAACTTGGATTAAAACTCAGAATTCCCTTTCCTGGGCCTGATGACAAGTTATGGATGTCTGCTCTAGGGCTGACAAATCCTTCCATGATGCAATTGCTGAGGAAGTGAATTCTAACACTACACTCTTTTGGTAGTACTGAGTTGTTATCTCACTCAGCAAAGAAAGGATGAGTAAATATTACCCTTGTTTCCACTTCCAGAGAGAAGACAGAGGGCAAACAGATTAATAATGGGGGGGCGGGGGGCCAGTGGTTATGTCAGTGACATATAAGCATCTCAAGAAGCATAATATGCCAAGACAGTAAACTAGGAAGGAGAAAACAGAGCAAACTCCTGCATGTAAAAAAGCAATTAAACCATGAAGAAAGGCAGAATTGGGAAGATCATTTATTATAAGTGTTTTTTCCCATCTAAAATGGCCTTTTATTTCATCAATGAGAGAGTATGGCTTTAAAAATCCTTTAGAGGGGAAGGAGTTACTGAGAAGGGATTGCTAAAAAGATATAGTCTTATAAGAGTAAAGACTTTCTACAAGGGTACAAGTGAATCTTTCTAAAAGCAGAGTATGAATGTTTTAACTCAATAACTAAGAAAATGACATGAAAGTTATGTTAACCAGCTTGATGAGAGTATTTCAAACTGTATATGAAAACAGCACACTGTACTCCATGATTGCATTAATGTACACAGTTATGCTATAAGAAATAAAAAAAAATTTTAAAAAAGAGTAAAGACTTTCTAAACAAACATTTAAGAAGATTAAACTGAAGGCAGGGCATAGCTCATATACTATCATCACTAAAATTATTGTGGTTTGCCATGTGAAAGTAAATTTTCAGACCTAGAACCATAATGTTAAGACACCCAGGAAGAAAATGAGAACTATGCATTCAACATTGTAGGGGGTAATATTGTAATAAATCATATAGAAACTGTTTTGTAGTTTTAAAATTACCATTTTATATGGTTCAATCCTAGTGATCAGTTTCTTGCTATAATATACTGAGATATTCATGGTCCTGACTTGAGCCCTTCCTGGTGGTCCCAGTTATGAATGACCCCTTCCTGCCTCACTGGCTGCTTCTCCTCTCAACCATCCTCATCATCCACTTCCACTACTGACAGCAAAAGAACAGCCTGGATGACACTTGCAATTAGCACCTCCTCTAAACCGATCTTCTTCAACGAGGCCAAAGTATGCTTTTTTAGATGCTTAAATATTTTCAGTTTGTTCAATAAGATATATCCTTTAGAGGCAGCCAAAGCATATGTGACCTTGAAATGCATACATGACCTTCCATCTAAGCAGAAGTCTATGCATTAATTTTAACTAATTAATTTACTATATAATTGACCAGCTATCACAGGCCCAGCACTGTACCCAGCCCTGAAGGGGTTTCAGAACTATTTGATTTTCTTGCAGGTGGACAAACAAGATCCGCATCTATAGATTTTAAATGCCGCATTCATAATTGATAAATGCAAGGGTGAGTTTAACTTTTAACAGTTACATCTATATGTTAAACTTACCTGAGTGGAAACTTCAGTAGGAAAGCAATGCATTTGAAGTCACAGTGCAGTCAAGGCTCAAATGCCAAGAGATTTGTGCGAATCGTGCTTTGAATTTAGGAATTGAGTTCTGGGACTAGAGAAGTCTAGAATATTAACAGGGTTTGAAGAAAGAGTAGCATTTAGGGAAGAGGAAACCAGAGACAAGACAGCCTATGTGAGAAACTACAAGATCAATAAGAGCATGGCGCCCAGGTAGTCTGTGGGATTCGTGAGTAACAGCGTCTACTACGGATTACACAGCAGGCAAGAGCACTCCATCGTGAGGGAGGCAAATGTAATTGATGGGCCCCTCTATTGTTAATCAGTAGAAAAAGCCACAGATGCAGAGGACAGCAAATCTTCCTTTACACCTCTCTTCGTACACCCTCTGCTCTCACCTCCTCACTCCCTCTTGCAGCCGGGGCTGGGTGGTTGGTATTTAATTTACACCACCTCAATATTTCTATCAGTTAATCCCAAGTTGAAAAGCAGGAGCCACAATCAACTTTCTAGTTTCTATCACCTGGTAAAAGTACTAGATTTCACACATTTTAAATGCCGCATTCATAATTGATAAATGCAAGGGTGAGTTTAACTTTTAACAGTTAACAGTTTTAAATTTAACTGTCAATTTAATTTAAACAATTTATTGAACTGTAACAGTAAGGTTCTAAATGCAAGCTACTGATAATTTCAGAGGAGGCTCCAAAGGACTAAGCCCGCTTATCACTTCGCTGTTCAACTCAGAAGCCGTGGTAGCCCTTGGTGGTTGGTGACTTCATGGAGAAAGCCCTTGAGGATATTTTTATCTCAAGGGAAGTCATGGAGGCGAGGACAATGCACTACTAAAAGACAATTTCCTGTGGTAGAATTTTAAGCCCTGGAACACTAAATACTAGAGAGAGTTTAGTTTAGTTTATTTGAAAGACTTCAAATACCACTATAGTCAGAATAACTACTTTTCAGGCCAGAAGTAATGTTAACCTCACCAGTAGTAATAGTGTCCTCTTCTCCTGCCTTGTCACATTTAGATGGATGGGGCTATTCAGAACCGCCATTAAACCTTGGACAGGTTTCATGGCCCAATAAAATAGAATTCTTTTTTTCTTTTTCTTTTCTTTTCTTTCTTTTTTTTTTTTTTTTTTTTTTTTGTAGAGACAGAGTTTCACTTTATTGGCCATGGTAGAGTGCCATGGCATCACACAGCTCACAGCAACCTCCAACTCCTGGGCTTAGGTGATTCCCTTGCCTCAGCCTCCTGAATAGCTGGGACTACAGGTGCCCGCCACAATGCCCGGCTATTATTTTGCTGCAGATTGGCTGGGTCCAGGTTTGAACCCGCCACCCTCAGTATATGGGGCTGACGTCCTGCCCACTGAGCCATAGGCTCCTCTCTTTTTTTTCTGAGACAGAATCTCACTGTCTTGCCCGGGAGAGAGCTATGGTATCAGCCTAGCTCACAGCAACTTTGCACCTCCTGGGCTCAAGAGATCCTCCTGCCTCAGCCTCCTGAGTAACTCACCTGAGTACCATAATGCTGCGCTAATTTTTCTATTTTTAGTAGAGATGGGGGTCTCACTCTTGCTCAAGCTGGTCTTGAACTTCTGAGTTCCAGAGATCCTCCCACCTCAGCCTCCCAGAGTGCTAGGATTATAGAGATGAGCCACCACTCCTGACCTGAAACAGAATCTGAGATCTAGATGTCTCCTAGAGAAAATAATCTTGATAGGTGAGAAAATTATAGCTACAGTTTAAGCATCCCTTACAGTGGCCAGTATCCACAAGTGGGTCCTGGGATGACTTGAATAGGCAGCGGCTTGATGCTTAGCCTCCCTCACACTCATCTGAATTCACCTGGGTTCAATGCAAGGCTAGGATGGGATTGCCCTGCTGTGCCAGACTTGTCCTACACAGCAAGCACCCAGATTTCTCCTTTCAGAAACAGCGGCCAGAAACTGAAGCCAGAACATGCCCACATCCAACACATACACAGTTATTAAATGTTCATAGAACTAGGCCTCCCACCATCAAGTGCAGTCACACACATCTCAGATCTGCAGTCCATTCATTTTTAAGAGGAATTCTGGGGACAGAGGAAAGACTCAACAAGGTTCTCAGCTCAGCCCTGCAAAAATCTGTGGTATTTGCTACCCCGGCATTGCACTGCCGGGCAGCATGTGTGAGAAGCAATTCTCTCCACTGCATTGAATTCACCAAAAGAGTCGTTAAAAGACAGGAAATGGAATTAAAGAGAGCACAATTAATTACAGCAATTGGGGAAAATATTATTGTTTTATGTTAATTCATTGTAAGAGTAAGATGACTTAATAAATTGATTACGGTATACTTCACGTACATCCCTATCATATACCATCTAAATAATAACCTTGAAATAATTCAAATGCAATTTCTTATTTTTTATTATGATTTTAAAAAACCCCGCCTAACATGAGCTCTATCCTCTTAACAAATTTTTATGGCTACAATACAATATTGCTAAGGATACATGAATCAAATGCAATTTCTGCTCAGTAAGATATGCAGTAACCTTTTAAAACTATATAGGGCCTTCCTGATCTCTTTCCCTTTAACCCTTTAAATCCTCTCTGCCTTCATTTATACTTAGGTGTAAGTGACTTCAAAAGTTAATATTAATGCTTTGAGCAATCTTGGATGGGAGGGGCAGGGGGATTCCAAGCGTCACTGGGGCTTCTGGTTGTTTTGGAAGCCCTGATCACAGGCACACACTGACTTCCCATGGTCATTCCCAGCCTTGAGGGCAGTCAGCAAGTCAGAGTAATGTCCACCAGAGCCACTGGGTGGCACTGGCAGGCCTGAGATGTGGGCAAGCACAGGAAGAAAGGAAGGAAGGAGGGAGTCAAGGAGGAAGGAGAGATAGACAAGGGAGAGAGAGAAGGAGGGAGGAAGAAGGGAGGAGAGAAAGAGAGTGAAAAAAGGAAGCCTAGGCCACCAGCAACAACCACCTGTGGGCTCTCTGGTTACCCCTGACACAGAACAACAGCCTAACTTAGTACTTCCCAGGAGTCCAGCCAGCTTGCTCATCTGTGTTTCCAGCACCTGGCACCAGGTTGAGGCTCTGGGTCTCTCAACAGTGGGATGTATGCTGCTGCCCCTCTGGGAGCCGTCCTTAAGTGGGGAGGCTGAGGCACTGTGTCTCTGAATGCTCCATCCCGTTATTCTGGGATAACTTAGCTGAAAATTCAAAAAGTGTTGCCTCAGTAGGATTCCCAGTCAATGGCAAATCCTTTCCTGGCAAAGAAGGAAGGCAGAAATAGCAGTACACACAGAGGTAAGGTTGTCCAGAAAGCAACAAATTCATTATGTAAAGGGTTAAAAGGATTTCAGGCTTAGCAGGCCACACAGTCTCTGTCACAACCTCTCCATCCCGTCACTGCAGGGCAAAAGCATCCAGTGACAATATGTAAATGGGTGGCTGGGGCCCTAAGCCAATAAAACTCTATTTTCAAAAACCAGACAGCAGGTCAGATTTGGCCCATAGGTTGGCTAACCCTCTATAGCTTGGGTTCTAAGATAGTCTTTCTGACTTCTCCAGCCTTCTCTTTGATCCAATTCTACTCTGTCTGTACATGACTATCATTTATGGGTTTCTCTCTGAATCTATGTTGACCATGTGATCTCACACTATAAACTTCTTGGGGAAATCTAAGAGCCCGTAGATGGCTTCCAGCACCATAAATATTCCTGTCTTATCACTTTCAGGGGCCTTCACAGAGAAGGCTCTTAGCATTAAAGGTTTCACGACACAGTAGCATCTGAAGATTCCACAAAGGCTTAGACAAAGCAATGTGAAGCCAAGTCACAGAATGAAGTCCAGGGGGGAATTATCTGGCTATGGTGAGCCAGAGCCAAGCCAGCTTGAGGTCAGACCCAGCTCAAACCATGATATGACTGAAGTTTGTCTTTGGACTGTTCCAGCCACCCCTCCCCTGATGACCTCCTCCAGCATGCCCTAGCTGGAGGGTAGTGTGTCCTCACCCCTTCCCCATTCTCACTCCCACTGAGAACTTGGCTTTTCACTTTACCACAATGAAAATGACTAAAGACAGATTAAAATGCTTCCTATTGAGGGATGTGCACATTTTCACGTATTGGGAGCATTTTAAGAAAGAGACACAGAAATAATGAGGGGGTATTACACCTCCTTGTGGTAGTTTTTTACCTGAAGGTAGATTCTACTTCAACCATAGTCAGTAGGAAATTCCAGGACATACAGTAGAACCTCTGTAAGTTGACCCGCCAGGTGACTGTAATAGCAAGCTGTCAACACACAGAGGTGGTCAACATAAGGAACTATATCTGCTGTAGTGATATGTACGTGTGGTGTATGTCCAGTGTATGAAAATTAGGTCAGCTTAAGGAGGTGGTCAATGCAGGGAG
>CAUYQV010018894.1:0-65984 GCA_963574575.1 Galagoides demidoff
GCAAACTATAGTTTGATAATTTTAGAAAAAAATTTGGCTTAAAAAATGTCAAGTTTCCCTTTTCTCCACATCTATGCCAACAGGTTATGCAATTTTGTGATGTGGGCTAATCTTACTGGATTTAGATGATATCTCAAAGTGGTTTTGATTTGCATTTCTCTGATGATTAAGGATGATGAACATTTTTTCATGTGTCTGTAGGCTGTGTGCCTGTCTTTTTCAGAGAAGTTTCTCTTCAAGTACCTTGCCCACCCTGAGGTGGGATTACTTGTTCTTTTCTTGCTAATACATTTGAGTTCTCTGTGGATTCTGGTTATTAAACCCTTGTGGGAGACTTAACCTGAAAACATCTCCCATTCTGAGGGCTGTCTGCTTGCTTTATATGCTGTGTTCTTGGCTGTGCAGAAGCTTTTTAGTTTGATCAGATCCCAGTAATGTATTTCTGGTGTTGCTTGAATTGCTCGGGGGTGTCCTCCTTATAAAATATTCTCCCAGGCCAATTTCTTCAAGTGTTTTCCCTGCCCTTTCTTTTAGTATTTTTATAGTTTCATGTTTTATTTGTTTTTTTTTTTTTGGCCAGGGCTGGGTTTGAACCCACCACCTCTGGCAAATGGGGCCAACACCCTACTCCTTGAGCCACAGGCGCTGCCCAGTTTCATGTCTTAAATTTAAATCTCTTCTCAAGTGAGAGTCTATCTTAGTTAATGGTGAAAGGTGTGGGTCCAGTTTCAGTCTTCTACAGGTTACCAGTCAGTTCACCTAACACTTTTTGTTAAATAGGGAGTCTTTTCCCCTCTGAATGTTTTTGATTGGCTTATCAAAGATCAAATGACGGTAAGTAGCCGGGTTCATCTCTTGGTTCTCTATTCTGTTCCATACATCTACCTCTCTGTTTTTGTGCCAGTACCATGCTGTTTTGATCACTATAGGTTTATAGTATATTCTGAGGTCTGGTAGTGTGGTTCCTCCTGATTTGTTTTTATTTCTGAGTAATGTCTTGGCTATTTGAGATTTTTACTGATTCCATATAAAACAAAGTGCTATTTTTTCAAAATCTTTATAGTATGACAGTGGTGCTTTAATAAGGATTACATTAAAATTGTATATTGCTTTGGGTAGTATTGCTGGTGGGAAAGCAAACTAATATGTTCCTTTTGAGAAGAAGTTTGGAGATCACATAGGGATCTGAAAATAGACCTGCCATTCCATCCTGCAATTCCTCTACTAGGTATATATCCAGAAGACCAAAAACTACTTTATATAACAAAGATATTTGCATGAGAATGTTTATTGCAGCCCAATTCATTATTGCTAAGTTGTGGAAGAAGCCCAAGTGCCCAATGACCCAAAAATGGATTAATAAATTGTGGTATATGTACATCATGCAATATTATGCAGCCTTAAAAAGATGGAGACTTTACCTCTTACATGTTTACATGGATGGAGCTGGAACATATTCTTCTTAGCACAGTATCTCAAGAATGGAAGAAAAAGTATCCAATGTACTCAGCCCTGCTATGAAACCAATTTATAAACACCCACACTTCCATATGAAAGCTATAAGCCAACTACAGCCCAAGATGAAGGGGAAAGAGGAGGGGGAGAGGAGGAGAGGGAAGGATGGGTAGACGAAGGGTAATTGGTGGGACCACACCTATGGCACATTTTACAAGGTTACATGTTAAATCTACTAAGTGTAGAATATAAATCTTAATACAGTAATTAAGAAAATACGGTGAAGGCTATGTTAACCAGTTTGATGAAAGTATTTCAAATCGTATATAAAACCAGCACATTGTACCCCATAATTGCATTAATGTACACAGCTATGATTTAATAAATAAATAAAATAAAATAAATGTCAAGGTGACAGAAGAGGTATCTTCTACCAAGGAAGAGGCAATAGATGAGTTGCTAGACACCATTAAGAAAATCCTTAAACAGAAAGGATGTCTGCTTGAACAGGTTTTTAATGTGAATGACAACGCCATTTCCTGGGGAGGAAAAATACTGCTGCAAAGAAGAAAGGCAAGCAAGTGCCAGGATTTAAGGTAGGAAGGGATAGGCTAACTATACTCTTTTGTACAAATGTAGTTGAGTTTTTGATTAGGATTACCCTTCTATATACAGCTGAATTCCTGAACCTTGAAGGAAAAAGATAAATACTAACTGCCAGTGTTTTGAGTGTACAGCAAGAAAGTTTGCCCAAGAACTTTTGTCTGAGTTGATTGCATCACTGCTCTCTCCCTGAAGTCAAGAAGTACCTTGACAGCAAAGGACTGCCATTAAAACAGAGAACCCAGATGTAAAACCATCTACCTAGAACCAACTGATCTTTGACAGAGCAGACAACAAGGTGCACTGTGAAAAAGAAGCCCTGTTCAGTAAATAGTCCTTGGAAAACTAGATGGCCCCATGCAGAATAACAAAGCAGGATCCCTACCTCTCACCACTCTCAAAAATTAATTCAATATGGATAAAAGGCTTAGATCAGAGGCATGAGAGCCTAAGAATTCTAGATGAAAATATAGGAAAAATTCTTCTAGATATCTGCCTAGGCAAAGAATTTATGAAAAAGACCTCAACAAAATCATAGCAACCATAAAAATTAATAAATGGGATATAATTAAACTAAATAGGTCTACACAGCTAAGAAAACAACCAATAAAACAAATAGACAACCTACAGAATGGGAGAAAATTTGCAAGCTACATATCTGATAAAGGGCTAGTAACCTGAATTTACAAAGAACTCAAGCAAATCAGCAAGAGAAAAACAGCCTGATTAAAAAGTGGGCAAAAGACACAAACAGATGCTTCTCAAAAGAAGAAAGACAAATGGCCAAGAAACACAGGAAAAAAAAATGCTCAAAGTCACTAATCATCAGGGGCATGCAAATTAAAACCATAAAGAGATTATCGTCATTATTCAGAAAAAGTCAAAAAACAATAGATGGTAGGATGGGTGCAGAGAGAAAGGTATGCTTACACCCTATTAGTGGGACTGCAATTAGTACAACAACTATGGAAAACAGTATGGAGAGTCCTCAGAGAACTAAAAGTAAACCTACCATTTAATTCAGCAATTTCACTACTGGGTATTTACCCAAAGGCGAAGGGCACATTTTCTCAAAAAGATACCTGCACTTGAATGTTTATTGTTGCACAATTCACAATTGCAAAAATGTGGCATCAACTCAAGTGCCCACGAGTTCATGAGTTGAGTAATAAAATGTATGTACATCATGGTGCACTACTCAGGAATAAATAAAGATTATTTAATACCTCTTGTAACAAGCTGGATGGAACTGGAGACCATTCTCCTCAGCAAAGTATTTCAAGAATGGAAAAACAGATATACCACGCATGCTAACTATTAAATTAGAACTAGTGGATGAACACACAAGTGTGTAGAGAGAAGTAAAATTCAATGAAAAGCAACAGGGGGGACGGGGGAGGAAGTGAGGGGAATAAACCAACCTAATGGATACGAGCGACACTATTTGGAATGACAGCCACATCTATAGCAGGGACAAAGCATTACAAAAACGATCTATGTAACCTACAACATTTGTACCCCCTTACTATTTTGAAATTAAAACAAAATAGAAAAAGAAAACAATTAAAAAATCATACCAGAAAAAAAAAGTTCTTTTGATACTGGATAATGCCCTTGACCTCTCAGAACCCCATGAGTTCAACACGGAAAGAATCAAAGTGAACTACTTGCCCTCAAATAAAACGTCTCTAATTCAGCCTCTAAATCAGAGTCAAGAGGACCTCTAAGGCTCAATCCTTGAAGGGATTGTCAACACCGTGGAAAAGAACTTTGGTAGAGAGAACAGCATGAAAGGCTGCAAGGACAACACCATTGAAGATGCCATTTTTACAGAAAAAGCTGTGAAAGCCCTTAAGCCCCAAACAATAAATTCCTGCTAGAGAAAACTGTGTCCAGATGCTGTGCATAACTTCACAGGGTTTATGACAGAGCCAATCAAGGAAATCATGTGGATGTGGCAAAAAATGGGAGGGGTGAAAGGTTTCAAGATACAGATCTTGGAGAAATTCAAAAGCTAATAGATACCACACCAGAGGAATTTAAAAGACACAACTTGATGGAGACGAGGGGCCAGAAAGCAAATTGCCAGAAGCAGATCTGAAGAAGGGTTCCGATTATTTACAACTGCGTTTGACTTCTTTTATGGCAGAGACCCTTCGTGATATGTGTACTGACCTGAAGAAAATTGTGGAAGAAGGAACGTGCGATATAAAAACATAGTTTTTGTTTTTGCTCAGGTAGAGGGAGGAGCAGGTAGAAAAGCATACAAACATGTTTAAAGAAAAAGAAAAGCAAAAAGGTCAGACAGAAATTATCGTGTAGTTCCGTGAAGTTGTGCTGAGTGTGCCTGCCTGTCCTCCCTCACCTTCCATCTCATCCACCTCTTCGGCCTGTGAGGCAGCAAGACCAAGCCCCTTCCTCCTCCTGTCTCTCAGCCTACTCATGTGAAGACAGTGAGGGTAAACACTGTGGAGATCCACTTCCACTTGATGAATAGTAGCATAGTTTCCCTTCCTATGATTTTCTTAACATTTTCTTTTTGCCAGCTTGTCTTACTTGTCCCTATTTTACACATGAAGAATACAGTGCATGATACATATAACATACAATAATCTGTGTTCATTGACTGTTTATATTATCACTGAGGCTTCTGGTCCACCGAAGGTTATCAGTAGTTAGGTTGAGGGGCAAAGTTCTCTGTGGCTCTTCAACAGGGCAGGGAGGTTCATGTCCCTACCCTAGTATTGTTCAAGTGTCAGCTGTATGTCTTTTCAAAATTGATTAAAAAATAGATAAAATTCAACCAAAAATAGTTAATACATAAATGAGTATCAAACATGACCTAATTAAAGTATGTAGAACTCTATACTCAGCACGTACAAAACGCAAATTATTTTCCAGGGTACATGGGACTTCCTGAAAAAATTGATCACATGCTGAATCCATAAAGCAAGACTTAGCAAATTTCAAAGATTTAAACAACATATCAACAACAAAAAGACAACTAGAAAATCTTTAAATGTTTGAAATGTAAGCAGTACGTTTTTAATTACCTCATGTGTCAGGGAAAGAATAAGAGATATATTAAAAAACATTTAATAATAAAGAAACATTATACTATGTATTATAAAACTGACTGCATTCAAATGAAGCAACATAAAAGCATTTGTTTAAAAAGTAGGATTTACAAGCTAAAAATAATCTAAGAAAAATATCATGAAGTTGGAAAATGAAATTGTGCAAAATAAATACAATTAAAGGAAAAGGAAGGTAATAGAATAGATAATTCAGAAGCAAAATTATTAGAAAACAAATACAGAGACAATAAACCAAACCAAAATTTGGTACTAAAAAATAAAATTAATAACCATATGAAAATTTTGATTAAGAAAAAGGGATAAAACACAAATACCTATTATTAAGAATGAAAAAGTGGATGTCATGATAGTTCATGTAACATTAGAAATAAATAAGATACTATTCTGAAAAGCGTATTCCAGGAAATCTGAAAATTCAGATAAAACAGACAAGTTACTACAAAAGTACAAATAAACAAAACAGATAAAACTTTAACAAGAATAAACAGGACATACGAATAGTCCAATATTTAAAGATTTTGAATCTAGAAGACAATTTTAGGCTCAAATGGCTTCAAAACAGAATTCTTCCAGACATTAAAGGAAGGAAAAACATTTATCTCATATTAATAGAAATACGTCCCTACCTACCATACATGGACGTTCTGGTTGCTCAGTATCTTCGACAGCACTTGGCATTGCCAGTCTTTTTAAATTTTAAAAGTGTTCAGGCAGGTATGGAGAGCAATGCCATTTTATGGTATTATTTTGCACTTCTCTACTACCCAATGACATTGAGCATGTCAAATAATTATTCACCATCAGCATCTATTCTTCTGCACAAATCTTTTCCCCATTCTTGAGTTGTTTGTCTCAGTGACTTCTGAGTGTTCTTTGTGTAAACTGGTTACAAGTTCTTTACTATATGTGCATTTTGAAAGTATTTTCTCCTAGTGTATGGTTTGTTTTCTTCATTTTCTTAACAATGTGCTGGTTTTTTTTTTTGTTTTTCAGTTTTTTGGCCAGGGCTGGTTTTGAACCCACCACCTCTGGCCTATGGGGCCAGCACCCTACTCCTTTGAGCCACAGGCGCTGTCCAACACTGTGCTTTAAAGAGGCAAGTTGGATGACTAACATGACAGGATTTCAAGACTTTCTATAAAGCTACAGCAGTGTGAAATTAGATGAGCAAATAGATCAATGAATCACAATAGACAATTGATTTGTAAGAAAAATTAATTGAGAAATGGTAGTATTTTCAATAAATGATGCTGGAACGAATGACCAACTTCGTGAAACAAAACAAAACCCTTAGTTTTTACCTTTTTACCATATGTAGAAATTGATTTGAAATGAGTTATAGATTTAAAACTTAAACCTACAGAATTCTACAATAAAATGTAGGAGAAAAATCTATTTTGGGTTAAGCAAAAAATTTGTAGATTGGACACAAAAGCACAAGAGAAAATCATAATGAATTAGGCTTTATTAAAATTAAAAATTTCTACTTAATGACTTTTAACATTCAAAGCACCATATTCAATAGAGAAATACCATTATCCCTATTTTACACATGAAGAAATTGTAACACAAAGACATTTTTTTTTTAAATACAGTGACTTTAGGCCAGCGCTTGTGGCTCAAGGAGTAGGGTGCTGGCCCCATATACTGGATGGAGGTGGTGGGTTCAAACCTGTCCCCAGCCAAAAACTGCAAAAAAAAAAAAAATGCAGTAACTTTAATTCCATTTCCCAGTATTGCATCGGATAAAAACTGTAATCTTTATAAACACAAAAATATTTCAAGAAAAGCTGTGCCAAGATAGTACAGATAGACAATAGTTTGGCAGAATTTTATCAATTCTAGTAGTTCATACCCTTGCTGGGTGGTACCTTAATAGCTATCAGATTTTAGCAGTTGAAAATAATGATTCCATAAAGGCCAAGTAAAGATTGAATTGCCCTTTTCAACCATGCTGGATTTGTGAATTTTCACTGTGGGCCAGGAAAGTGGATGTAACTTTTGAATTTGAGTGAAAAGATTGAAGCTGCAGACCTTTTCATAAGTGATTTGTCAGTTTAAAACTCCACAAAGACGTTTATATCACAAAGCTGGAAAGCAGCAAAGCTAGTGATCAAATCTAAGTGTTGGTTTCCAAATGCAGACTCTCCATATGTAAACGAAGATTATCTAATGCAATCTAAATGCAAACATAAACAACTTATATTAGCTGCACCACAACTGTGTTAAAGATAATTACAAACAGGTCGTGTTATACATAGAGGATCATTATCTCCTGCGTATATATTGACAGATATACATGCAGTCATTTAATTCCTCAGGATTTGGCGTGACTAGTATGAAACCACCACAAAATGGACTTTTCCTAACTAGTCTCCAAAGTGATCTGATAGAAGACAGCAATTGCCAACTAATCCGTGACTTCCAAGAAGTACAAAACTTGACCTTAGCAGGGGCTCAGTATTGTTGACTTTGCTAGGGGGCTTTGGTGATCATACCAAAAAGAACTCAGTTCCCGTAATTCGCCCATAACTCCGGTATCATCGGATATCAATATGCGAGATCACCTGCGTAACATATCCTGGCGTTGTAAGTTGCTCTCTGCCCTGCATGCACGTGTTTTGTCTGATTCTGAGAAGACTATCTGATAAAACTCCTCTAACAATTTCAGGCAAAATTTCCTATTTAACTTCCATGGTCAAAGAAGATAATATCATGTACAATCTACTAATGGATAGATTCTCTACCCATTAACCTTGTCATATTAAAGCAAGAACCATTAATATGGCCATTTTAACTCAAAGTGATACTTCATGCAGCACAATTAGTGTCTCCTTTACTACAAAAACTAAACCAAATCAACTAGACAGCAGCACTTCCTCTCAAGCTGGTTTGGGTCAGATCAGGCATCTGCTCTGTGGTCAGTTGGGTAGAAGAGGGGAGCAGGGTCACCTTCAATAGACAAGGTCCCAGCATGCTATGACCCTGCTAAATAAGGAGAGCTCATTGTCTGCTAAGCAGGCTCTTTGCTAGGAGTCTATACTACCTCTCACTGCCTCCGGGCACTCCCACCTGCTCCCTCCACAGCCTTCAGCCTGCACATGGTGAGTGGGATAGCAGACAGATTGCTTAGTATCATGTGTGAAGCTGTTCCGAAGGCTCGGCAGCTACATAGCTGACAATTTTGTGTCTCACTCCTTTGCCCCGACCCCACTGGCACATGCCTTTTTCTTTTGTATCCTCAGCCTTTTGACTAGACTTTTACCCTGAGTCTGCCTTGGAAAACACGTATGCATCTTTTTCGAGATAATATAATTGTCACCTTCCCTATAAAAGACTTCCCAAATTCTCTCCACCACACCTTTATCCAGGGCTGAATCAGGTTGTTTTCCTTTGGGCACCCCACACTTTATTTGCTTACTTTTCTTGGGGTACTGTGTTACACTGTATTATACGAGTTGGGACTTCAATCTGTTCATCTAGGCTTTTCCAACTCCTTGGAAATTAGTAGGCGAAAGTGAATACTTTTTGCAAGAATGAATAATCCTATCGAGCAACCAATCAATTAATTCATTTATGCTTGGCCCCAAGGTTTCCATGCATCTTTTTGTTTATGCTCTCATCTTATTATCCTAAGTAGAATTTGTGTTACTTGCAACTTGTATGGTTTTTCTTTCTAATTCATACTCCCATACAGCTATATATTAAAATAATTTAACTAAGAATAAAAATGAAGTCAGGAATATTTTCAAAGAAAGACATAATTTTAATAGCCCAAACTTTCACATAGCATCCTGCATGCCAGGCACTATCCTGAACACTTTACCTGGATTAATTCATTAAACCCTTATAACAGCTCCATGATATGGGTACAATTATTATCCCAGCTGTACAGTTAGGAAGCCTGAGCCTTAGAGAAATTAAGCAAGCTTCTGGGCAGTGGTGGCATCGGGATTCTACACACATAATCTGTTCTTAGTCTGTGCCCTTAATTACGTGGGTTGTCTGCTTCTTTCAGAGCTATCAGGAGCCTCAGGTAATATAGTTTATTATGCTTAAACATTGCATTCCATCTTGAAATTCTTAATCACCTGAGATACAAGGTGAAGGGAACATCCCTGAAGCTTTCTGTTGGGAGAAGGAGCACAAGGAAAGTGTTGAATCATCTAAATCAACTGGGAAGGAATATGAGGGGGGTTGTTGACAAGCAAAGCAGGAGCCTGAAATTATTAGCAAACAAGGGCTGGGTGGACAAGGTCCTCTGAATGGGTGGGAGGCAATAAAGGACAGGGGCTTCCTGAAGATGCCCTGATGAGAATAAGCTACACCTGGTCTGGTGACTCACTGAATACAGAGGTGGAAGGAAAATTGGGGGACTTGGAGACTTTGGGCCAAAGCCACACGGACATAGTGATGGAAACAATTCTAGTGTAGGTAACACTGAGCAGTCTTGCCTCTTTTGCTTGACTGTGAGCCTCCTAAAGGCAGGCTTTGCTTCATCTGAGCAGCTCCTCCTGCTTTGCGTAGTGCTCCAGAGCACAACTGAAACACCCCTGTTGTAGTTCACTACATGTGGTGATGGCTCCATCCATCAACCATGAGTGACTGAGGTCAGTGACATCAAAGAGATCCGAGAAACACCATGTAGACAGGAAGGTGTGAGCCATACAGACAAATCCAAAGCAGCCGAGAGGGCAACTCTTCCATCATGTGGAAATCTTATACATGTTATGGAATAAGGGCCATTTAATACTGACTGAATACAGTCATGCACTACATAACCATGTTTCCAGTGGTGGACCACACATGTGAGTGTTGTCCCCTCAGATTATAATGGAGCTGAAAAATTCCTCTTCTGTTTATTCCTGTACCTGTCTATACTTAGATATGCTTGGATACACAAATAGTTACCAGTGTGTTGCAATTGCCTACACTGTACAGTACAGTACTATGCTGTACAGGCTTACAGCCTGGGAGCAATAGGCCGTACTGTATAGCCTCACTGTGCAGTAGGCTGTACCATCTAGGTTTGTATAAGTGCATTTTATGTTTGCACAATGACAAAATGGCCTAACGACACATTTCTTAGAATGTATCCTTGTGCTTAAGGGAGGCATGACCATATTTCAAATGGTTGCAGGCTGACAGACCCTTGAATCTTTTCCAAAACAAATTTTTGAATCACTGCTTCTTCATTTCCTTCAGATAATGTTTTAACAAATCCAGATTAGAGAGTTAGCCCCATCCCTGGATCATGGTTTGATGCTATTGGAAGCATCAAATATTTTGGAAACTCAGATACATATAAACAAGATAATCAATATCTTCAACTCATGGCTTGTATGGGAGTTCTTAGGACAGTTTCTTGGCTCTTACCTTCCCCACTGCACCTTTGCAATCCTGGGTTGGGGATTCTGAAGCTCCCTGTTCGGCTCTGCCAATAGGTGGGGCTAGAGGAAGACAGCAAGGCCAGAGGAGTTGGATATTCTCCCTCCCACAGCTTTCTCTCCTGTGGGGGCCACCCCAGCCTGATTTCTGGGTGAGCAGTCAGAATACACACATTCCCAATTTTATGTTTCATGGACAAATGGAATGTTCCATTCAATAAGTACAGAATAAACATTCTTCTCAAGCATACATTGAACATACAAACGTGTGTATATGTGTGTGTGTGTGTGTGTGTGTGTGTGTATATATATATTTAAATTGACCAATTATCAGGGTTTAAAGCAAGTCCCAACAAATTCCAAAGAGTCTGTAATTCATTCATAAAACACTCAATTCTCACCGTGATGCAGGAAAATTAAAAGCAACTTGTTACATTTTGGAATTATACTAATAATTCCCCCACCTTCCCCCCAAACTCCCTTCTAATTACACCTAGATCAAAAAAGACATGGGCATTTTTAACATAGTTAACATTTAGTAAAAATGAAAATGGAACTTATTTAAACTTAATGTCCTGTGTTTAATTACATCAAAGGAGATTTCAATATTTTGCTTATATTAAAATATAAAATCTTTACATTATTAAGTTTTTTTTAAAAGATGGTAACTCTAGATCAACAGAATAAACTGACAGATGGCAGAAGAAAGAAAATAATAAATTAAGAGTGAACATTAATGACAGAAAGCAAATATAATGTAGAAATCATCAATGAAATCAAAGGTGTTTTTAAAAAAAAATAATGAAATAAGTAAATCTCTGTGAGGTTGACTAATAAAACAAAATTAAGAGAATGAGAAGGCATAACCAACAAATAAAACAAGGGTACATTAGAGAGTGAAATTGTAATATTACGTATATTTTAATTCTATATATTTTTTAAAGCTATAGGTCTCAGTTGGCCACTGATGGAGTTTCCCACTCAGTCTATTTTATTCATTTGGCATACAGCGGGTGCAAAAAACGTACATATATTTTAAGAAAGGAAAAAATTGTATTGTAATACTCAATATATACCGATAACATTTGTTCTCTTATATAGTGTATCTTGTATCTCTTATAATTGCAGAAGTCAAACGTGACTTGAGTATTACAATTTTAATACTGTTTTTTTCTTTCCTAAAATTTGCACACATTTTTTTTGGCACCCTCTGTATATTTTTTGAACACCTGTTCTGCCCAAGGCACTGTTCTACACTCCAGGGATCCAGGAATGGACAAGTCAGAAAGGTCCCTGATTTTGTGGACTGTAAATATCAATAAAGAGGGAGACAGAGAAATCAGAAAAAAAAGGTGACACGACCATGAAGAAAGTTTTAAACTGTGATGTCATTGTGTGTTGTGGCAGGGGCCACTGCGAATGGAGTAGTCAGAAAAGTGTGTCTCAGGTAGAGGTGTGTGTGCAAAGACATGATAGACAAAAGAAGGTATCTGGGCGAGAATACTGTAAGCCAGCGCTATTTGCTACAACTTTCTGTGACAAAGGAAACCTGTTCTGCACTCTCCACGTGGCTATCAAGCACTTGAAATGCCTGATAGTCAAGCACTATTGACCACATGTGGCTATCCAGCAGTTGAAATGTGCCTCATGGAACTAGGCAACTGAATTGTTGATTTAATTTAATTTTAATGAATTTTAACCTAAATAGTCATATATATGTCAATAAATATGAAACCTTAATTAAAAAAACCACAATAGTAGAAAAATATATCTACTAAACAACTCAGGAATAAAAGAGAAATATTTAACTTATATAGCTATTTAAAAACCTTTTCATAGAAAACACCAGGTCTAAGTGTTTTGTTTTTAATTTTTGCTCTGAATTTCAATCTTATACAAAATGTTTAAGATGAGTAGATAGAGAGGAAATATAGCTCAACTGTTTTTGACAACAAACAGCAGACAAAAATATAGAAGGATAGATGTTTAAAGATCAATTTAACTCATAAATACAGAAATAAATCTATAACAAAATATTAGCAAACCAAATTCGGCAATAATTATATATGAAGTAATGACCAGACAGAATTAATTTTTGGAAAGGAAGTTGCACCCATATTAACTAGGTCCTGCTATCAGCTAAACATTCTCCTTGGAGCCAGGAAACGCTGCAGATACCCTTACCCCCATGGAGCTAAGACAGACCATGAGCCAGTAAATACAGCCACAGCCTGGCACAGCATGATGAATGCCATGCAGAAAAGTAAAGCAGGAAAAGGAGACAGGTGCTGTCGAGGGAAGGCTTGGTCCACGATGACCTCACTGAGAAAATGGTAACTGGACAAATATCTTAAGTGTGTGGGGAAGACAGTGGAGAGTAGAGGAAAGAGCCTTCTGGGCTGAGGAGCTGGTATATTTGACCAGCAGCAAGAAGGCCAGTGCCACTGGAGCTCAGTGAGCAGAGAAGAGACGTTGTGAGAAAGGTCTGGGAGGTGACAAGGGACGAGGTCATGTGGGGGCATGAGGTCCAGTTGAGAGAGTGAGTGTGTCAGTGGGGAAGCCACTTGGGAGTTGAAATCTAATAGGAAACATCATGCAACATGCTTTTTAAAGGGTCAAGTGTGTTAAGAATAGTCTGGGCAGAAGCTGAGAGAAAAAGAGGAGAGTGCAGTTTTCCAGGGGCGAAGTGACAGTGGTTGGGTCAGAGGCATTCAGTAATACAGAAGATGTGATGGGATCATCTTCTGAGTATATTCAAGTGAAACTGGCAGGCAGTGCCGATGGACCTGATGCAGAATGTGAGGAGGGTCCACAGAAGGCTCCAAGGCTTATGACCATAGCAGCTCCCAGGAGGGAGTTGACATTTCTGGAGATACTGAGACTGCAGAGGAACAAGTAGGGGAGAAGCTCAGAAGCTCAGTTTTGCACATGCTCATCACACATCGGGGGGAGGACTGTTAAAAAGACAATTGAATGGATGGCTCTGCAAGTGAGGACAGAGGTCTTGTAAACAGTTGTGAGGAATCAGTTTATAGATGGAATCTAAAGCTAGAACATAAGTGTGACATAACCCCAAACCTAACGAGGAGGGAACCAAAATAGAAAACCACATACCCATCTCACTGTGAATTTTAGATGCAAAAGCCACAAATAACATAAAAGCAAACATAAGTAACAGCACATTATAAAAGATCATTATAGCAAAGTGAGATACAGCTTAGAAATATAAGAGTGACTCACTTTTGGGAAAACCATTTACATAGTCCATCACACCATTAAGTCTAAGGAAAAAAAAATCAGTACATATGGCCAGGATGCAAAAAAGGCATTTGGCTAAATTTGAAATTCATTTGTTATAAAATTAAATAAATTCTAAAATTCTAGCAAAAATTCTGAAACATCTATGTACAAAGGTCTTTGTTGCAGCATCATATGTTAGCAAAAACACTGATATTCATTAGCAGATTGTCGATGAAATAAACTATATTTCATTTATACTCTGAAGATGAGAAAATATAAGGGCGTCTCTATTGTATGTATACGGTATATTGGGAAGCAAACTTCAGCATATAGTGGAGAGAAAGGGAGAGTAAAGAAAATTATGTGTAGTATGCAACTATTTGTAAAATATGAATATATGAACAGATGTTCCTATATTAAAATCAGAATAATAAAAATAAAATTGAAAAATATAACTTACTCTAAATGTGGGAGGAAACAAGGCACAAGGTACACAGTAACAGTATACCTGGCTCAAAATATATCTGGCTTCATAGATTTAACTTTAGCACCATGTAAAATATTTTGCATAATTATAAAACAAAAATAAATTTGATTTAAAAAATCTCTAAAAGTTGAAAGCAAAATAAAACAACTGTACTTAGCTATGTATTGAGTCAGTGGTCTAATTTGTATAAAGAGAGGATTTCAAACAACTTAAACACTGAGGACAAAAAAAAGTGCTAACAGTCTTAAACAGGTTTCTGGAAGCATATTGCTTTGGCAATGTTACTGCAATATTCTTTTAGAGACAGTGTCTCATTTTGTCACCCTCAGTAGAGTGCTGTGGCATCACAGCTCACAGCAACCTCCAGCTCTTGGGCTTAGGAGATTCTCTTGCCTCAGCTCCCTGAGTAGCTGGGACTACAGCCACAGTACCTGGCTTCTTGTTGTTGTTGCAGTTTGGCTGGGGCCAATTTTGAACCAGCCACCCTCCCTATATGGGGCCAGCTCCCTACTCATTGAGCCACAGAAACCACCCCATATTACTGCAGTTTGAAGACTGTTGTCCACCATATATGTTGAGATAAAACAAATGAGTAATTCTGTTGGCTGTCATTGGCAGCCAGAATGTCTGTCTTGAGAGAAAGCATATATCAATGTAATATTGATGAAGTTTAGTAAAAATCTATAGCCCTCAATTTGATTTCACCAGTGAACGCATGAGGTAGTAGAATTCACCAGTGAATCCATGTGGGCCTGGTACTTGCTGTTTTGGAAAATTACTAATTCAATTTCTTTAATAGATAACAGATACATTCATATTATCAGTTTCTTCTTTCTTTCCCCTATTCATATTATCAGAATTTTGGCAGATTTGTTTTTAAAAAAAAATTGTCCATTTTACCTAAGTTATTGAATTTGCAGGCATGAATTTGTTCATAGTATTTATAAATTCTCCTTTTACTGTTCGTATGATCTAAGGAGATGTCCCTTTTTTCACTTCTAATATTAGTAATTTGTGTCTAATCTCTCTTCTTTTTCAGTTAACCTGACAAGTGGCTTATTGATTTTATTGGTTTTTTCAAAAAACCATCTTTTGATTTTGTTGCTTTTCTTTACTGACTTTTTGTTCTCAATTTCATTGATTTCTGCTTTAATTTTTATTATTTCTTTTCTTCTGCTTACTTTCAATCTAATTTACCCAGTTTTTTAGTTTCCTAAGATAAAATCTTACATTATTGATTTTAGATCTTTCCTCTTTTATTGGACAAACATTCAATACTATGTATTTCTCTCTAAGCATTGCTTTCACTGTAGCCCTCAAGTTTTGGTAAATTTTGTCTCAATTTTCATTATTTCAAAATATTTTAGTGTGGCTGCCCGGCCAGCCACCAAATCTGTGGCAAATCCATTCCAAACAGCATTCAAATCTGGTTGCTGTATACTATTTGAGTCTGCCCACCCTTCCAAGCTTTCCACTCAACACACAGCTTCCCCCAACCACTGAAAACTCTGGAAAGGCTTCCTCCCATCCCAGACCTCTGTGGGGAGCCCACCAATCCAAGCTGGTCACAATCACTTGCCTAACTGCTCTAGATCATACGCTGTATCCAACTCACCACCTCCTCCCTGTGTTTCCTGAGCTATGACTCTGGGTAAGGTCCCTGCTCCAGGTATGGCTGGGTTCTCTCTTTTTCCCTAGTACCCCTAAGAGAGCTCAGCTAAATGATCCTTCTGGTCCACCATCTTGCTCTGCCCATTCCAAAATACTTTAGAATTTTTCTTGAGATTTATTCATTCACTTATATGTTATCTAGAAATATGTTATTGAATCTGTAAGTATTTTGGAATTTTCCAGCTATCTTCCTATCAACTGATTTCTAGTTTAATTCCACTGTGGTCTGAGAGAAGACACTGTATGATTCCATTCTTTTAAATCTGTCCAGGTGTGTGTTATGGCTGAGAGTATTATCTGTCTTGATGAATGCTTCTTGTGAGCTTGAGAAGAATGTGTATTCTGCTGTTGCTTGATGCAGTGGTCTGTAGGCATCCATTGTATCCAGTTGATTGATAGTGTTGCTGAGTTTACCTCTGTCCTTACTGGCCTGCTGATCTGCCCTTTTCTGATACAGGAGTAGTGAAGCCCCCAACTATAAAAGTGGATTTATCTATTTTTCCTTGCAGTTCTATCAATTTTTTTGCCTCATTTTTTTTATTAAATCATATTTGTGCACATTAATACTATCATGGGATACAGTGTGTTGTTTCCATATACTATTTGAAATACTTTCATCCAATTGGCCAACATAGCCATTATGTCATTCTCATAATTGTTGTGTTTTGATGGTCTGTTGCTAAGCACATACATTTTAAGGTTATGTTAACTTGGATATTTGATAACCCTATCATAACGTAATGTGCCTCTTTATTCCTGATAACTTTCCTTGCTGTGAAGTCTGCTCTGTCTAATATATCTATTCCTGCTTTTTTTTTTTTTTGCTTATGTTGTATTTTTCTCCATCCATTCACTTTTAATCTATACATGTCTTTATAATTAAAGTGCAGTTTATTTTATTTTATTTATTTTTGGTGATCCACTCTGACAATCTTTGTCTTTTATTTGGTGCATTTAGACTGTTGACATTCAGAATGATCATTGATGTTTGGCTTAATATCTATCATAGTTGTTATTGTTTTCTGCTGGTTGCCATTGTTATTTGTTCTGTTTTTGCCTTCCACTCTATTCTCTGCCTTGTGAGGTTTTAATGAGGCATTTTATATGATTCTGTTTCTCTTCCTTCCTAGGATATAAGTTGTACTCTTTTTTCACTTTTATTAGTGAAAATCTTTTTTCACTTTTATTAGTGGTTGACCTGGACCTTGCAATATGCATTTATAACTAATCCAAGACCTTTTCAAATCACACTTTTCTGCTTCATGGGTAGTGCAAGCACCTTAAAATAACAAAATAATTCTGATTCTTCCTTCTTGTCCCTTGCATGATTGCTATCATATACTTCGATTACACATTATCATATATATGTGTATACATTTATTTATTCCAATACATTTTATTATTATTTTGAATAAACTGCTGTTAGATCAATAAAAAATAAGAAAAATAAAGTTTTTAATTTTATTTTCACTTATTCTTTCACCAGTACTCTTCCTTTCTTTATGTAGATCTGATTTTTTTACCTACATGATTTTCCATCTCTCTACAAAGAAATTCTTCTAGTATTTTTTGCAAGCCTGGTCTACTTGAAACAAATTTTCTAAATATTTGTTTCTCTGAGAGTGTTTATATCTCTTTCACTTTTGAAGAATAATTTCACAGAGTACAGAGTTATAGGCTGGTGTTTTTATTCTCTCAATAATAAACATTTCACTAACACTTTTCTTGCTGTGACAGTCTGAGGACTAATGAAAGTTCAAGAGCATACTGAGCCTTTTTCATAGAAAATCTACAGTGATTGAGTCTAACTGAAAGCAGCCCAGAGACTCCTATGAAAAATATTCTTGCTCTTTTCCCTCTTTGGGTACAGATAGGTTGATTGGCTTTCATTTGTGTCTGCTCCTTTACTTTAAAAATATCATTGGGTCTGAGCAGTAGTGTTGTTGATTCAGCAAACATTTGCTGATTTCTTGTTGTGCATTTGCTAGATTGGTGGGAAGGTGCACAGTTGAACGAGGCTCAGGCCCATCTGCAAAATAACTCAGGAGAATGTAGGGGAGTGAGGAAGAGGCATAAGGGAAAAAGCAGTGCCAAAGGCAGGTAACCACCCACTCTCCAATTCATTCATCATTAAATTAACATTCATAGAGCCTTTGCATGTGTCAATCCTCATGCTGGACTCTGGGGACAAAAATGATAAATATGAGATTGCCAGTGCCTTAAAGATGCTCAATTTAATTGAGGCAGACACTTAAGTGGGAAGTTACAACACAACATTGGATCCAGTGATACAATAATTCAAAGAATATTATGGAAATAGAGAGCAATATCTAAGGGAAGAAGGGAAAGGGCTGAGAATAGAGAGTTAAGGAAGCCTCTAAGTTAAACCTCAGACAATTAATATGAATCAAACAGGTAAAGAATACATGAATAGCATTCTGCACAGAATAGACAGTGTAAAAATTCACTGAGGCAAAGGAACAAAGAAAATAACAGCAAGCCTGCATGCTTGGATGCCAGGGGTGGGATAGGTCACACAAGACTTTGCCTTTCTGGAGGGAAACTGGGTTTTTATCCTGAAGGCAATGGGGGAAACCATCAAAAGAATTGATGCTGAAGACTGACATCATCTGATTTGAATTTCCCAAATAACACTGGAGGCCGTGTGAAAAATAGCTGGGAAGAGACCAGAATGTAGTCAGAGGGGCTAATGAAAGACAGGGAAGAATAAGTTAGGTGTAAGCTGGAGAAATTTGTTTCAGTATATCTTATGTTTGGGAGCCCCAAGAGACATAGAAGGGACATATTAAGTCAGCTCAGAGTATGGACAATCACTGTGGAGCTGATAAACAGAACAATTGCCAGGCAGTGGGAGAGGGCTGCAGGGAAGCCCTGCCTTCCTGGCTCTTTGAGCACCCAACACTGCAGCTAAGAGGGCCAAAGAGATGCAGTAATTGGGGCAAGACGTGGTCAGTGTTGGCCTTCCATGCCTCCCTCAAGCTTGGCCGAACAAGTGGAAGGTGGTCCCACCATGTCATAGTTCACATTTCCTGACTCTCCTAACAGAGAATGGTTAAGCAAGCATACCACTTGTCTAAACTGGATGTAAATCAGATGCAAGGTGGTTGACAGGAGATTTTTGTCCAAATAATGGGTCAGACCTTTTCAGGCTCCATAAAAAGAGTCATAAAGATCAGTATCTATGAAAACCTGAATTCCATTTTCCACGAAAGGAAATTTGAGCTCCCCTGGGGCCCCTGTCAACTTCATTTTATTGGTGGGCAGATGGAGAGGGATGTGGCTCATATCTCATTCCTTCAGTAGATTGCAGGATCCAAGAATCACAGAATCACATGGCTAAAGGGGATGTTGGAGGTCAATTTACCTGACCTCCCTTCAGAAACTTGAGATAAATCATCCCCAGTTACACTGCAAGAAAGAATTCCTTCAGTGGCCGTAGGAGGAGTCAGGACCAGGTAACGTTCTAGGACTGCTTCAGAGAAAAAGAAAGGGCCCTCAGAGCAGTGTACCATTACATAAATAAGGAAAAAATGATTTGAGAGTAAGGCTCCTCCAGTGTAAGCTGGGTTACAAGGACATGTAGGTTTGGCAAACAAACAAATAAAATCGTACAAATAACTCCAGATATTAAAACATAAAAACAAAAATTGGACAGAGGTTGTTATACTCTTTCCCCTTCTACCTGCATTTGTGGGAGGAATCTTTGTAGATACTGTGTCATATATATTAACAAAAACCTATTGAACGCTCCAATGTTTATCCTTCAACAACTCATCATTAAATTCCAGTTGTGTCTGATAAAACTAACATTCAGAAGAGGTAGATAACACACCCAAGTTCAACAGATAGTTGGCTCAAGAATGCAGAAGCAAAACAGTGTTTGTTGCAGTGTAATTTTTTCCAGTAGGACTCAGTTTTTAGTAAGAAAATTTTTTTTGAATTTTTTTATTGTGGTAAAATGTATATAACACACAATTTGCCATTTAATTCAGTACAATTTAGAATATAATTCAGTAATATCAGTTATATTCACAGTGTTAACTATCACCACTACCTACTTCCAAAATTTTTACCAACCCCAAACAGAAACTCTGTGATGATTAAGCAAAACTCCCTCTTTCCCACCTCCACCCATCCTCTGATAAACCTTTAACCTACTTTCCATTCCTATGACTTTTCCTACTCTTAATATTTCATATAAAAGGAACTATACAATATTTGTTCTTTTATGTTTGACTTTTTTCTGTTACATGTAGTATAATGTTCCAAAGTTCATCCATGTCATGGCTTGTATCAGAACTTCAAGATGCTTTCACTTGAAGTCATTTGCCATTTTAATATTGGCCTTTTGTGAATAATAAATGTATCTTTTCTTCATGGCTGATTTTAAGGTCCCATCCCTGCCATATCTGTGGAAATCTGAAATTTTATTATAATTTGCCTAGGCAAAGTTCACATTTTCCAGCTCCATCCATGTAAACATGAAGGTTGTAAAGTCTCCATCTTTCTTTGTGGCTGCATAGTATTCCATGGTGTACATGTACCACAGTTTATTGATCTATTCATGGATCCAACTTCAGTTTTTATGGCTGAATCATATTTCATTGACTTTACCACTTTATGTTTGTCAGTTTAATCTTCTGATAGACACTTAGGTTGATCTCACCTTTTGGATATTGTGAATAATGTTACAATGAATACTGGCATACAAGCATCTGTTTGAATCCCTGTTTTCAATTCTTTGGGGCATATACCTAGCAGTGGCATCACTGGGTCATAAGGAAATTCTGTTTAGCATTTTGAGAAACCACCTAACTGTTTCCCATGGTGGTTGCACACTTTTGCAATCCTGCCAGCAGTGTTTGGGGCTTCCAAGTTCTCTGCAAATACTTGCTGGACAGGTGTATATTTTTATTTTAAAATAGACATCCTAGCAGGTGTGATGTAGCATCTCATTGTGATTTTGATCTGCATTCCCCTAATGACTGATGATACTGAGTATGTTTTCTAATGTGTTTTTTTTTGGACATGTGTTTAGCTTTTTTGGAGAAATGTCCTTTGCTTATCTTTTAATCTGGTGGTTTGTTGTAGAGTTGTAGATGTCTTTAGATGGTCTCTACATTCACCCCTTATCAGACATATGATTGCCAATGTGTTCTCTCATACTGTGGGGTAATTTTCACTCTGTTGACCATGTCCTTTGATACACAAAAGTTTTTATTTTAAGTAAGTCCAACTTAACTATTTTATTTTCTTTTGTCGACCATGCTTTTGGAGTCATAGCCAAGAAGTAATTGCCAAATCCAATATGACGCAGCTTCTTCCCTGTGTTTTCTTTTGAGAATGTAACAGTTTTAACTCTTACATTTAAACATTTGATCCATTTTGATCGTAAGGTATAAATTAAGAATCCAATTTCATTTTTCACACATGTATATTCAGTTTTTCTAGCAACATCTGTTGAAAAGACTGCCCGCTTTCCATTGCATGGTCTTAGGACGCTTGTCGAAAATCATTTGATCATAAATGTGAGGGTTTATTTTTTTTCTGTTTATTCTATTCCATCGGTCTATATATGGATCTTTATGCCAGTCAAACACTGTTTTTATTCCGTACCTTTGTGACACTTTTGAAATTAGGAAGTATTAGGACCTCCACCTTTGTTCTTTTTCTAAGATTAATGATTCAGAGTCCTTAACGATTCAGAGATTCCATACAAATTTTACAATAGATTTTTCCATTTTTGCAAAAACCATCATTGGGATTTTAAAAGGGGCTGCAGAGAATCTGTAGATCACCTCGGGTATTATTACTATAATTTTTATTATTAATAGAGAGTCTCATTCTGCTGCCCAGTTTTAGTGCTATGGCATCAGCCCAGGCCCACAGCAACCCTGGCTCAAGTGATTCTCTTGCCTCAGCCTCCCAAGTAGCCAGGACTATAAGTGCCTGTCATGATGCCCTCTTAGTCTTTCTGTTTTTAGTAGAGAAAAGGTCTCGCTCCTGCTCTGGCTGGTCCCAAGCTCCTAAACTCAAAAGATCCTCCCTTCTGCCTTCCAGAGTGCTAGGATTACAGGTATGAGCCACTGCACCCAGCCCAGCTTGGGTATTATTAATATCTCAATAATATTAAATTTCCCAATCAATGAACGTGGAACATATTTCCATTTTTTAATGTTATCCTCAATTTCTTTCTGCAATATTTTATAATTTTCAATGTTCAAGTCTTTCATCTCTTTGGTTAAATTTATTCTAAATATTTTGTTCTTTATTCTTTTCAGTGCTATTGCAAATGGAATTGTTTGTTTAATTTCTTCTTCTGAAGGTTGTTCGTTGTTAGTATATAAAAACACAACTGATTTTTGTGTGCGTTGAGTTTGAATTCCGAAACTTCACTGAATTCACTTAGTTTTTTGAGAAAAGATAAAGTGTTTTCTACATCTAAAATAATATGATCTGTGACCAGAGATAATTTTTACTTTATTCTTTCCAATTTGTATACTTTTGATTTCTTTTACTTGACTAATTGTCCTGCCTAGAATTTATAGTACCATGTTGAATAGAAGAGGTGGCTGTGGACATTGGACATCCTTGCTTTCTTCCTGATTTTAGGGAAAAAATGTTCGATCTTTCCTGAGTCTGACTTTAGCTGTGGGTTTGCCATATGTGGTTTTTATAATGTTGAGAGAGTTTTCTTCTATTCCAAATTTGTTTAGTGTTTTTATTATATTATGAAAGAAGGTTAGAGTTTGTCAAATCCTTTTTTCCACATGAATTGAAATGATCATGTGGGTTTTCCCCTTTATTCTGTTAATGTAGCATATTATGTTGATTGGATTTCATATGTTGAACAATCTTGGCATTACAGAAATAAATTCCCCTTGGTCATGGTGTATCATTTATTTCATATGTTGGTTTGCTAGTATTTACTAGAGGGTTTTCACATCTGTCTTCATAAAGAACATTGATCTTTAATTTTCTTGTGCTGACTACCTGACTTTGTAATTAGGGTGAAGCTGGCATCATAAATTGAATTAAGAAGTGTTTCTTCTTCTTCTATTTTTTAAAGATCTATGAGAATGATTGATTTCAATTATTCTTTAAATATTTGGCAGAATTCGCTACTGAAGCCATGTGGTCTTGAATTTCTTTTTCTGAAGGTTTTGAGAACTGATTCAGTATTTTTACTTGTTATGTGAATGTTTAGATTTTCTCATTTTTTGATAAATTTTTGTGCCTCTAGAAATTTCTCCATTTCAGCCAGGTTATCTAACTTTTGCGTACAAATATTCATATTATTCTCATGTAATCCTTTTCATTTCTGTGAGGCTGGTAGTGTCCTCACTTTCATCTGTAACTTTAGTTATTTGTATCTCTATTTTATTTTTTAGTATTGCTAAAATCTGTCAATTCTATTGATCTTTTCAAAGAACCAATTTTTGGCTTTACTAATTTTCCTTATTGTTTTTCAATTCTTTATTTTACCTCCAGTAGCATCTTTATTATTTGCATTTCTTCTCCTAGATTTGGATTTAGTTTTTTCTTTGTTGGTCCTCAAGGTATAGACTTAGGCTATTGATTAGAGATATTCCTTATTTTTTAATGAGGGCAGTATGGCTATAAATTTCTCTCTGAGCGCTGTTTTTATTGCATTGCATAAATTTTGGTATGTTGTGTTTTTGTTTTCATTTGTCTCTATAAGTATTTTCTTATTTCCCTTGTGATATCTTCTTTGACCTAGTGGTTGTTTAATAGCGTGTTGCTTAATTTCTACATATTTGTGACTTTTCCAGTTTTCCTCCTGATATTAATTATCAGCTTCATTTCACTGCGATTAGAGAAGATAACTTTGCATAATTCCAATGTCTTAAAATGTATTGAGACTCTTTTGTGGCCTAATTTATGTTCTATCAGAAATAATATCCTACATCTACTTGAGAAAAATCGATTTTTTTGCAATTGCTGAGTAAAGTGCATTTTTTTAATGTTTCAGATTAATTTGAGGATACAAAACATTAGGTTACAATGTTTGCATTTTTTAGGTAGAAGTCTCTCTTATCATTGTGTCCAGCCCCCAAGATGTGTGCCATACCCTCTAACATTGTGCCCAATGGGGCCCTCTCCCCACTTTCTTGCTTCTCCACTCCCCCATCTTGAACTGAATTACGTTTTTCTCTTATGTGGGCATGTATTAGATCATCTACTGGTTTCATATTAGTATTGAATACATTGGATTCCTGCTCCTCCATTCTTGTGATACTTTACTAAGAAGAATGTATTTCAACTCCATGAAGTTGTTTCTTTATGATACCTGTTAGGACTAGTTGGTTTATAATGTAATTAAAGTCTTCTGTGTTATCATTTATCTTCTGCCTAGATGTTCTATCTATTATTAAAAGTGGGGTATTGAACTTTCTGATTATTTTTGTAGAACTATTTCTTTTTTTAAATTCTTTCAATGTTAGCTTCATAGATGTAGGAGCTCTACTGTTTGCCTATAAATCTTATCTTCTTTGTGAGTTAATTCTTTTACCTTCTTTGTCTCCTGTAACACATTTTGACTTGAAATCTATATTGTCTGATATTATTACCCCATTCTTTTTTGGCTATTATTTGCAGGGTATATCTTTTTTTATTCTTTCATTTTGACCTTCATTTGTGTGTTTAGATCTAAGTGTTTTGTAGACAACATATTGTTGTACCATTTTTAAAAAATGCATTTTGATAACATCTGCCTTTTGGTTGAAGAGTTTAATGAATTTACTTTTACTAATAAGAAAAGACTTCTGCCATTTTTGTTTATTTTCTGTATTTATACCTTAGTTTCTGTCCCTCATTTCCTTCATTATTATCTTATTTTGTGTTTAATTTTTTTATAGTGAGCCAATTTATTCCTCCTCTCATTTTCTTTTCTGTATATCCTTTAGATATTTTATTTTTTGCTATCATGGAGTTTACATGTTACATCTTTTATTAAGAGATGTTGAAGAGAAAATTTGTAATAATCTACTTCAAATGGAGAGCAGTGTAACTTCAATAGCATATAAAAGCTCTGTCCTCCCCTTTTATGTTATTGTTACAAGTTGCATCTTTATACACTATGTCCTCATAACAGATTTATATTTTTATGCATTTTTATTTAAATCATATGGTAAATACAGCACAAAGTAATTAGTAAAAAATTAATATTACTAGCATTTATATCTACTCATATAATTACCTATACTGTAGATCTTTATTTCTTCATATAACTTTGAGTTGTTATCTGGTGTACTTTCATTTCAACGTGAAGAAATACCATCAGCATTTCTTGTAGGGCAGGTGAGTGGCAACACAATACCTCAGATTTTGTTTATCTTGGAATATCTTAATTTGTCTCTTGTTTTTGAAGGACAGTTTTGCTAGATATAAAATTACTGGTTGCCAGGTTTTTTCTTGTTTTTTTCCCTTTCAGCTCTTTAAATATGTCCTCCCACTGCCTCTGGCTTATGTAGTTGCCGATTAAAAAAAAAAAAAATCTGTTCATGTTAACAATGATCCCTGTATATAATGAGTAATTTTCTTCTTGCTGCTTTCAAAATCTTCTCTCTCTCTCATATCTTTTGATTATTTTATAATGTGTTTCACTGTGGGTTCCTTTGAGGTTATCTCACCTGAAGTTCATTGAGCTTCTTGGATTTGTAAATTCATGTATTTTATCAAATTTGGGGAAATTTCAGCCATTATTTATTTAAATATTTTTTGCCCTTTTCTCTGTTTCTTCTCTTGAATACATTATTCCCCTTGTTAGGATCCCATAATTCACTTTTGCTCTGTTCATTTTTTTCCATTTTTTAAAAAAAGAAATTCTTTTACTTATTTTAGATAGGAGTAGATATATTTCATGTGGAACCTCAGAGGTAGAAAGCATTTTATGGATCAAAGGCATTATATTTAAATCACAACTTTCTTCAGTACTTTTGATTCAGAATATAACTATATTCATTAACATTTTTCTTTATTTTTCAAAATTTTATGCTGCTCAGATTTAATAATTTTAATTGTCCTATTTTCAAGTTTTTTGATTCTTTCTTCTGCAGCTCATATCTGTTCTTAAACCCCTTTAGGGAATAATGTACTTTATATAGTACTTTTTAGCTATAAAATTTTCACTCAGTTTCTTTTTGTATTGTAATTTCTACCTTCTTACTGATATTCTCATTCTGTCCACACATTGTTTCCCAGGTTTTCTTCAGTTATATTTTCCTTTCTCTGTCACCATATTTCAAGCCATTATTTTAAAGTTTTTGTCAAATAAGCATAATGTCTGAGTTTTTTCAGGAATAATTTCTATCTATTTTCTTGATTTATTTCAATAGATCATACTTTCTTATTTCTTTGTATGACTGTGATTTTTTTTGTTGAAAAGTAGAATTTGTATATTATAATGTGTTTCCACTCAAAATAAGATTTTTCCCTTTCTCCAATATTTCTTCTTCTTCATCATCATCATCATCATCATTGAAGGTTGTAGTACAGGAAGTCCCCAGATTATGAACAAGATTGGTTCTGTAGGTTTGTTGTTAAGTTGAATTTGTATGTAAGTTGGAACAGGTGCATTTACCTATTCCACTGTAATAGCCTCTGTTGGTAAGTGGGAGTAGTAGGTCAGTCAGACATTTATAACTCAGAAACTTACTATAATGACCTCTATCCCTCAGTATGAGTTGTATATAAGTTGGATATTTGGAACTCAGGGATTTCCTGTAGTTCATTTGTTTAGTGACTTTCCAAATCTACTTTTGCAAAGATTTTATTCCTTATTGTGTCTGGTCATTGAAGTCTATAATTCTTAGCTTGTGCTCACCTTGAGTTTTTACAGAGATGTCCTTGAATGCCAAGAGCGAAAAACAAGCTAAATTTTCCCACTCTTTTTGCAGACTGACTCTGTGCCAAGCCACTCCTTCTACCCTTAGCCAGCTTCCTCTGAGCCCAAGGATCAACTTGAAGTGATCATAGGGTAGTCATAAGATGTTTCTTAATATTAATCTTGCTCTGTGCATGCACATGGCTTTTAAGATCCCCCTAAATACACAGCTGCTTTTTGAATGTCTTAATTTCCATTGTTTTTGAGATAGAGTCTCATTCCGTCACCCTGGGTAGAGAATGCTGGTGTCATAGTTCACAGCAACCTCAAACTCCCAGGCTCATACAATCCCCTTGCCTCAGCTTCCCAAGTAGCTGGGACTACAGGCACCTGCCACAATACCCAGCTGTTTTTTTCTATTTTTAGTAGAGACAGGGTCTCACTTTCACTTAGGCTGTTCTCCAAACTCCTGAGCTCAACTGATCTTCACACCTCCCAGAGTGCTAGGATTATAGGCATGAGCCACCTCCCCCTAAAGAAACTCTCCCTAGCTTGTTTCTCTCTGCTTTACATGGCATATTGTATTTTCCAACCATTGCCCCAGTTATATGATGATTTTAGTTTACCTTGAGTTGTTTTTGAGCAATGTCCCCCACTTTTCTGACTCACACTTTCCTGAATTAGGCCAAACAAAGACAAACACCTTGAGTCAGTATTTTCGGTACCTCCGGCCATGGTAGAGCAGAGGCACACACTAAATTGTGAATAAGATCTGGTCTCCTCCTCTTGGAACCACAGACCAAGGTCCCGCACTAGAAATAGTATGCTGACACTACTTTAAAACCATTGCCATACTGAAAAGGGGATGGAGATCGGGCAAGTGAAAATACCCCAAAGTTTCCTACCATTTTGAAGTTGCTTTTCTCTTTATACAGCATTCTTTTGAGCTTCTGTAAATCTTTCACTGTTTTCCAGAGTTCTGACAAAAAATAGCCGAGATATGGAATCAATCTAAGTACCCAACAACAGATGAATGCATAAAGCATACATGCATACATATGGATGAACAGTATTTTTACTGTATATTTATATGTATGTATTTTTATATACATTATGTGTGTGTATATATATATATATATATCATGGGATACTGTTCATCAATAAAAAACATGAAATCCTGTCATTTGAGGCAACATGGATAGAATTGGAGGACATTATGTTAAGTTTAACTAGCCTGGAACAGAAAGTGAAGCACCAAGTGAATCACTCATATGTGGAAGCTAAAAATAGTTGCTCTCATATAGAAGTAAAAAGCAGATCAGTAGATACTAATGGCTAGGAAGGGTAGGAGAAAGAGGCATTATTATGAGGCAGGAGAAAGGCATTATTAGGAGGAGGCATTATTAGGAGGTATTTGCTAAAGGATATAAAATAACAGCTAGATAGGAAGGGTAAGTTCTGGCGTTCTATACCACTGTAGGATGACTATAGTTAACAATAATGTATGTATTATATCATTTCAAAAAGCGAGAAATGGGATATTGAATGTGCCCAACACAGTGAAATGATAACCATTTGAGATGATAGATATGCTAATTACCCTGATCTGATCACTATGCATTATATGTATGCAATCATCATGTGCCCCATAAATATAATTATTATGCCAATTAAAAATACAAGGCAAACAAAAAATGTCTTATGAGAATTTCTTCTCCTTTTTTGATGTTCCCATGAGGAGATGAGAATTTAGAGCTGCCTACTTTGCCATTTCATTGGGGTCACTCCTTTTGAATGATCTTTATTTGCTTTATTTGCTTCTGTGAGGGTCTGTGCACATGGTGAAAAATCTCACTTATGAATCAAGGGAATTTCTAATATTCTGTTTACATTTTTCATACTTGGGAGTTTCACAAATTTTGATACTATCTCATATTACATAGTACCACAAGATAAATAACTTCCATGTCAAGACTTTGTTTTTTATTTAGATGTAGAATTTGAGAAACCAGAATTATTTTTGAAGCTCAAAGACAATGCCTCCCTTGCACCCAGCACTCTTACCATGTTATCCTCTGCATTTTTTCCAGCTTCCTAGGAAAGCATAATGTGATTACAAATGTGCCAGTGCCTTCTCAAGTGTAAATCACTGTTCATATATAATATCATTTCATTACAAAACTTTTCTATTTGCAAAATTCCTTGACTAATTACTTTGTCTTTATTATATTTTTCTCATCTAGTTGTGTGGCACTAGCTGACAAGAATTTTATTGATTGTGGACTAATTGTTTTCTCAAAGAAGAATAATATATACCCAAATACTCCAAAGTGACAAATAATCCAGCTATTATCATAGGTCATTATTGCTAAGATAACGTTCATTATTAAAGCAAAGAAAAAATCCAAAATATTTTTAAAAAATTAAAACAATTCTACTGTTTTTGTAAAGACTCATTATAAAAACAATTTACAATCATTTTACTTTTTCCATTCTAATTATCCCATTAGAAGGTAGCTATCCCCTTCAATTTTTTTTCTTCCCTAAATTCATGCCCTATAACAATCGACTCACTTAAATCAAGCCTAAACGACTCTTGAATCAATTCCAACTCCTTGCCCTCCAGTTTACATTCTTTTTTATCCCTCCAGAAAGGTCTCTTTCAATATAACTTCTAATATTCCCCCCCACACACACACACCATTTTGTGAACCTTTACATCCTAAGGGTCACATAGGCAGCCAAGAGGTCTTCCTTAGAAGAGGAGGGGAGGGAGTTAGAATGGTCAGACTGTTACTATGAGTTCCTTAATAATCCCTTTCTACAGATGGTTGGCCCTCTCTTGATCCAGCTCTTCCCTTCCATCTTACAAAAGACTATAAATCAATTTTCCTGGTGATAGGCTTGGAACATGGTCATGCATGTCTTCAAAGCCCAATGACAACACCATAGCTGCAGGAATTCTGTGCTCATTTCTACTGTTGTTTCTGTCAACAACATAGAAATTCTTTATTCCAACATAGCATATATTACGTATTCAATCTCATACAAATGCCACATAAAGTCTCAATTTTTGCCAAAATAAAGAAGGAGAAATCCCTGAACTTGTTTCCTTTTAGCACTCTTGTATTGTGGGAGCCATCATTAGCTGTGTGTGTTTCAAGTCATCGAGTTTCAGCAACAAGAAGCTATGTCTACTTCCAGATAATCTTAATTGAACTTCTGTGGAAATACTGAAAGAAGATTTATGAGTCAGTAGATAAAAATGACAGAATGAGAATGAATCCACCATGCCATGATAAGTTTGCATCTTTCCCACCTACTCTTGGGAAGTCTCATCATACAAAGTTTCTTGGATAAAAATAATAACAGAAAAATTTCACTATTCCAAGAATTGTACCAGTTATGGAAATGGCAAATTAATTTTTATGGCCTTTTAAATCTGTAATCCAAAATAAAGGAAATTTCTTTTTCTCTCTATTATCTCCTTTTATTCCAATACTGAGAACTGTAACATCAGCAGTCATATCCTCTCACAGTCATGGCTTAGGACTGAGACTAGATACAGAGGACACAAGCTAATATCATGTATTCAAGAACCTGTGTCATGGCCCCATTGCCTGCCATAGGGTGGGCAATGCTTTCTATCACTCCTCCTCCTCCTTAATGTTGCAGAGAATAAATTCCATGTTTTGCAATGTAGACACATAACTGAGGGTCTGCTGGGAGGGTGGGACTTTAGAGGGCTGTAGTTTATCACTTCCTCAAGGCTCTTTCCATACCTATTTCCTCATTTGCAAAAAGAAGGAAATAATGCTAGCCCCATCTATCTTATGGCAGGGACGATTGAAAGAGAGAACACATGGAAGTTATTTGGGAAAAGTTGGCTTTTTAATTTTTTAATACTATCTACAAATGTACATATTATTTATACACAGAATTGACTCAAAGCTCTGATGTCCTAGTAGGAGGAAAACTAGCATTTATTTTCCAGGGTAGATATTTTCAAACACATTGTCTCACTTCTAGAATAGTGGTATGAAAATCTCTGCAAATGTGCTTTACAGTGAATCAATCACAACGTTGAAAGTATGTTTTTCTTTAAACAAAACAATTTAAAGTCTCCTTAAATTTTTTTTTTTAGATCACACAGTAAATGAAGAAATACTTTTTCAAGAATACATATACTAAATCTCAGGTAGCCCAGTCAGTATGTGACTCCTGAGACACCACTGCTGCCTTCCTGCCACTCTCCCTTTCCCAGCTCAGATCTCTAGGAAGTTGTGGCTTAGAAGATGGGGCTCCCTCTCTACCAGCTTCACCAGCACTTTCTATCACTCCTCCTCCTCCTTAATGTTGCAGAGAATAAATTCCATGTGAGTGTGATTGAGAGCCCGAGAGATCCCTTTCTCCACCAAGACTGTGCTAATAAGATAGAGACCTCAACCTGGGCAAAGAACAGTGAGAACACTGGGCCCCCACACTGTCCTCATCCTCATCTGCTCATCAGCAAAGTTTCCACACTGGGAGAGGTGAACTGAGAAGACCAGAGATCACCATGCAGGGTGATCACTCAGAGACCACCCTGTAAATCACAGTGTCACTAAGAGAAAAGGGGACATTGTGCTTGTCTCCATCTCCAGAACATTGACTCAGAGACTTTTCTCAGGAGAAGGCAAGCCATAGGAACAGAGATCTCTCAAGGTTTCTTCAAAGAAACTGAATTTATTTGGAACTGAGAGTGGGAAAGTTAAAGCGATTAAGTTCAGCCTAATAGCTCCATAAGGCAACAAGCTAAACCATACACCAACTAGTTTATCAGCAAAAATCAAAGAGGCACATGAGAAAGCCCCAAGAATCTGAAGAAACCTCAGAAGCTACCCCTCTAAATGGCCCCCCAATATAGTAGAACGTATACAGTGACCACCCCCCTACATTGACCACCCCCTACCTCTTTAAGTTGAACTAATTTTCATAGATCAGACATGCACCACATACACACATCAGTACAGTAGGCCTCATTCCCTATGTTGACTGCTTCTGTATGTTGACTAATTTGCTACAGTCCCTTAGGTGGTCAGCTTAACAGAGATTCTAATATAATTAGATCAAACTATGGAACAACTTACACTCAATGCATTGTTGAAAACAATAGAAAAATCAGCCTACGATGAGTGAAGGTTAAGTGCTGAGTATGATATTAACAGTGGCAGACAGCTGGATAGAGAGAACAAGGGCTGCCACAGACAAAGAGAACCCTCCCAAAGCCTCTGTTATTCCAGAGTGCCTGTGTGAATGCCCAAGACTCCACTCTCCAAAAAACAACATCAGAGGTTTCACACTGTGAGAACAGACATTACTAAAACAGCCAACTCACTAAACAAAGAAGCAATAACAACAGTCCGGGGAAAGGAATATATGAGTATTCAGAGGCATCAATGGTAAAATAAACTGCATATTTAAAGAAGAAATACTACTTTCCCCCATAAACAAATTCTTTAACAAAATAGAGGAGAAAGGAATACTACCCATCTTATTTTATTACCTTGATACAAAAGCCAGACAAAGATACCACGAGAAAAGAAGATTACCTACCAATTCCCTCATGAATACAGTACAAAACTCTTGAAAAATAATAGCAAACCAAAGTCAAGAACATATAAAAGGTTATACAATGTGACCATGAAAGATGTATCCTGAGGAGACAAGTTTGATTTAACACGCAAAAATCAATCAATGCTATAAATTATATTAACAGAGCGGAAGAAAAACCTTATGTGACTATATTGATAAGACACAGAAAAGGCGTTTGGCAATATCCAAAACCCATGACCAACACTCTCAATAAACTTGGAGTAGGAAAAATCTCTCTCAACCTTATAAAAAGCATCTGTGAAAAAACTAGAGAAAACTTTATCCTTAATAGTGAAATATCCAAAAGCTTTCCCCCTAATATTAGAAAACATGGAAGGGATGGCAACTCTCACCACTTCCACGTAACATTGAGATTCTAGACAGCACTATTAATCAAGGAAAAGAACAGAAAACATTCATATTGGAAAGGAAGAATAAGACTGCTCTTACCAGATAATGTAATCTTATATGTGGAAAATTCCATGGAATTTAGATATGCACGCACGCACACACACACACATATACACACACACAAACCCGTAGCATATAGAAATATGCTATAATAAGGAAAGTATGGATGAAGGATGTAAGACCAATATACAAAAATCAGTTGTGTTTTCTGTATAAAATGCAGAATCAGTTGTAATTTCTCTATATAAGTAAAGAACAATCCAAATATAAAATTAAGAACACAATTTCTTTCACAGTATCATCAAAAAGAATAAAATACTTAAAAATCCATTTAACAAAAGAATATTCATACATTGCAAATTCTAACATATTTTAAAGGCAGTTATAGAAGTTCAAAAAAATTGAGAAAAAAATCCATATTTCTGGTTTGCAAAAGTCAATATTGTTAAGATGACAGTTCTTCCAAATTGATCTATAGAAAATCCATATCAAAATTCTGGCAGGCTTTTTTTGTAGAAACTTACAATCAGATCTTGAAATACATATGGCTATGCAAAAATCCTAGAATATCCAAAATAATCTTGAAAAAAGAATGAAATGGGCACTGTCTCTTCTTGATTACAAAATTTTCTGTTACAATTATCAAGATAATGTGGTATTGACATAAGGACAGAAATATAGATCAATACTCTTCGGCTACAAAAAAGACAGACATTTTGTATCTTTTGTAACAACTTTGGACAGACACTGTGTATAAGATAATTTTGGACAGTTTGAGAGAATATTTTCCTAAGTGAAGTATCATAAGAAAGAGAAAGTAATCATCCCATGTATTCAGTTTCAATTTGAAAGTATAGGACTGGCAAATATTTGCTCACATAAGTTTTTTTTTTTTTCTTAAAAAAAATGACATAGGCAAATAGGAGAAAAATAAGACTGATAATCATAAAAAATAAGATAAATGAAGCATATACCATTATTATCTGGAAACAGATCCATGTATTGTCCAGTTAGTTAATAATGACTATTAAATAGTTCTTATAAACATATAAAAAAAAGATGAACAAAGTAGATGAAAGGTGGAAGCTTAGAAAGATCATTGCAACATACAAGAGAACCTAATTGTCATTATAGAAATTCATAAATGTCATTATAGAAATATATAAACTTAAGAATTCACTGGTTCCACATATAAGCAGGCTGGACATAGCAGAAGGCAGAGACAGTGAGCTGAAAGGTCAATAAAAAATAATCCAAACTGAAACACAGAAAGAAGATAGATAACAAAATATTAGGAAATATTCAGATCTTCAGATGATTTAATATTATTTAATTGGAATTCAGAAGGAGTGGAGAGAAAAGGCAGCAAAAGAGATGATGGAATAGCTGGGTGTTGTGGTAGACACCTGTAGTCCCAGCTACGTGGGAGGCTGAGGCAAGAGAATCGCTTAAGCTGAGGAGTTGGAGGTTCCTGTGAGCTTGAGGATACCACGGCACTCTACCTAAGATGATATAGTGAAACTCTGTCTCAAAAAAAAAAAAAAAAAGAGAGAGAGAGAGAGAGAAAGAGATGATGGCATAAAATTTCCAAAATCTGATGTAAGATATAAAACTACAGATTTAAGATTTAAACAGGAAAAAGAAACCAACAACATCTAGGCAAATTATAATAAAATTTCAGATTACCACAGATATGTCAGGGATGAGACCTTAAAATCAGCCGTGAAGGGAAGATACATTTGTTATTTACAAAGGGCCAATATAAAATTGGCAAATGACTTCAAGTAAAAGCATTCAAGTCATCTTTAAATGAATGCAGAATGTATGTATGTGAGTGACTACCAAAAAATTTATACTCAATGAAAATATGCTCAAAAAATGAAACACAAATGAAAATATTTTCATATGAATAAAATCTGAAAGAATTTTTTTACCCTGAAATCTGTAAATGACATTTCAAAGGAAATTCTTCAATCTGGAGGATAATGATCCCAGATAGGATCTTAACACTGCTAAAAGAAGTAAAGAAAGCTAAAAAAATTGTCTAGGGGTGGTGCCTGTGTCTCAGCTGGTAGGGCTCTGGCTCCATATAGGAGGGTACAAATCCAGCCCTGGCAGAACTCCAACAAAAAAATAGCTGGGCATTGTGGTGGTCACCTGTAGTCTCAGCTACTTGGGAGGTTGAGGCAAGAGAATTGCCTAAGCCCAGGAGTTGGAGGTTGCTGTGGGCTGTGTGACTCTATGAAGGGCAATAAAGTGAGACTCTGTCTCTACAAAAAAAAAAAAAAAAGTCTATTTAAAGCAGTGACAATAATAATGTCTTGTGGTGTCCATAACATTTGTGAAGTAGTATATATGACAACAATAGCACAAAAAGTGGGGAGTAATATATATAGATAACACTGTAAAATTTTACATTATTTTTGACATAATAAAATTACCAACTTAAGGTAGACTATAATAGTTCAAGGGTGCATGTTGAAATCTTCATGATGATCACTAACAGACCAATGCAACAAATGTATAACTAAAAATCCAGTAGAGGAGATAAAAAGAGGGAAAAACAAAAATCTAGAGACATTTGGATTGTAGGGTCAAATAAAGTTTTATGAAGATAATGATTATAAAACAAATGCCAAAATGAAAGACCTAAACCCAATTATTATATATTGATGATGGCATTAAATGTAACTGATATAAACATTTTAATTAAAAGGCTGAGACTGTCACGCTAGATTAAAAAAATAAACAAGACCTAAGTATATGCTGTTTATAAGAGACATGTTTTAAATAGAAAAAACATATAAGTTGAGCAAATGGCCCAAGAGAAATCATTGCATCTATCAATTAAAAGACTTTCATAAGAACAATCACAGAAGCTTTATATACCTAATAGCCCAAATGACTCAGAATTGTATGATACTACGTGTAACATATGGACAAATCTAAGACTTTATATTGAGCACATGGAGCGAGGCACAACAGTTTTCCTACTGTTTGATTTTATTTATATGATGATTAACAATAGATAAAAGTAATCAATGGTGATTAAAGTCAGAATAGGTGTTATCTCTGAAGGAAGGTGTGTATGGCCTGGAATATGCCTAAGGAAAACCTTCAGGATACATAAATGCCCCCATCTCTGTCTCAGAAGGGATTATGTGGATATGTATATAAATTTATTGAGCTATGGCCTTAATATTGGTTCCCTTTGTTCACTCAAATGAATATATATTACACCTGACCTAAGAAGATAAAACAGAACAAATGCATGAATGAGGCCAGGTGCTTAATCATATTCTTAATTTTCACTACTAGAAATATAGGTTATACCCAATTTTTCAATATAATAAATCATATCTGTAGAAGGAAAGTGACACCACAGAAACAGTCTTACAAACTAAGAATAAATAATTGTCCACATAATATTAATAAAGGCAGTGAGGGTGAATAAAATTATGAAAAATATTCAGAAAATTGCAGAGGGACTCATGGTAGAAGCAGGAACAGAATTGGAAACATTTTTTACTCATAAATCATAATATGGTATGATGACATCGTATTATGTACTGTATATTGTATTTTATATGAGTGATAAATATGGTGATGCCTGAAAAATAACTATACACATTCATACAAGTAACTTTCAAAATTATTAATAAAAATGACACTCTTTTGAAAAAGAAATATTAAATGTAATGGACATATTTCATTTGTAGAATATTTCCCTTCGTTTTTCTGATACTATAACTTCAATAAATATTAATGTTACCATTATTTCCAATTGTTACCCTCTTTCTTCATCTATACGATGGGGGAGAGAGGGAAAAGATGCTTATACAAGATGATCTCTCCCTTCCTTCCATTTCTAGTAAGTCAGTTACTCCACCCAGTGGGTGCGACCTCCACATGGCTCGACAACTCCACTTCCACCAAGTCCCTGCCAATTTTTTCCAAATAGAGCTTTATGTTCCCATATTCAGACACATAGGGATGAGAAGGCCTTAAAATTTTTATTGCCAATATGTGAGATAAAAGGAACAAGTTGATGTATCCTAAGTATCACCTCCCATTCTTCCCCCATGTCTAATGACCAACCTTGCCTCCTTGGACACTCTCTGAGGGCATCCCTCTTTGAAACACCTTTGTAGAAGAAGTTGGTATCTCTCCACAGTTAACTGAGGATGAAACCCAACCCGGTAATTGAGTGTATGACTCATTCAGATTAAAGCAATGCTGACAAGGCAGAACCAGTCCACTGTCACCCAGTCACAGATGGCCAGCCTTGAAGGAAACAGCAGCTTGTTACGAGGTGTGCGGAGACAAGAAAGTACCCCCAACACATCCACATCCATCCTGTGGTACATGTGCACATCTGGCACCAATTCCCCCACTTCCCCTTCTAAGGAGACTGGTGTGTGTTTGTGTGTGTGTGAAGCCATCTAAGTAAACAGGTGAGAACTTCCAGCAAGCACAGCACAGAGGCAGGATGTCAGACAACTGGGACAGGTTAAGGAGGAAGCTGCTTCTAAAAGGTGTGCCAAGTCACTGCCCTTGAAAGGCAGCTCTGGAAGGAACAGTGTGAGTCAAGTCTTTGATTCTTCACCTTTCACAAGCGAGAAATGTTAACTTTTAAGTTTTGGGAGGTGAAATTCTGACTGATATATGTGCAGGTAGTTGAATCTGTCTTCAATTAGAGCAACTTGCCTCTTCCTGAGGTTCTCTAATGTTGCCTGCTCCTCGTGGTCCTTTTGGAGAACCTGATATCTAGAATATGTCATCTCTGATTCACGCCAGCCTAGCCTCGCGCCCCACTTACTACATGTTTCTTGCAGTCTCATGCCTTTGGTCGACTTCTCTCCCTTGCTCCCTCGCTGCCCTCTCTGCTCCACCTTCCCTCCTTGCTCCCTCCCTCTGCTCCCACTAGCTCCCAGGCCAGGCTGCCCACATTCCAGGCAGGGTCTCCAGCAGATGCCTCCTAACTCTCCTCTCAGAGTTACCTCTCACCTTCTCAGGGCTCTCTCGGGGCTTTGGGCTTAGTGGTTGGGTGAAGGTGGACTTTGGACCTAAAGGGGAGGAGGATGCTGTGTCATGGGCTGTGGCTCAGTTATTCAGGCAGTCCTGCATGGGACTTTATCAGCTTACTCAGGTACATCCTTGAGTGTTTATTGCCCTCTAGAATTTTACAGACAGGCCTTGCTGTGCTTTGGAACAGAGATTGAACATTTCCGGGTCTCAATGAAAAGGTTTTCTAGTCTCTTCAAACTATGACTTGACTCCTAACATGAATAGCAACTTCAGGTGTGGAAGGAAACCTTTTACTGAGTGTGAAAAAAAACTGCACAGAAAGGCTGGTGAGGAGTAAAAGCCATCTATGCCAGGCTGTGTGCCATCCTTCCATGCTGACTATGAGCTCCATGCTCTTAAAATTTAACTTTATAGACCAGTGTTCTTACTACTAGGTTGTAAGAATAATATGCATTATAATTACATGTGTCACAAGCATGATTCTTAATGTCAGAAAACACAGAACTAAGTAGCAACCTGGCCATGCAACATTCATATATATGGTGGAAATGTCATTTCCAGTCTGTTGGCTTTATTTTCTGCAAAAATGGAAATGTTATAGGGATCCTAGAAGCTCGTGTATGCTCCTTTAATACATATATTTCTATGAAACAAAGTTCTGAGATGCAGCCATAAGTATCCTCTTCTTTCAAACATTTTCCCAGAGTTTTATGGGACCAACCCACAGGATATGTCAGCAATTAATAAAAGGAATGACAATCATCAAGCAAATAACACATCTATACACCTGCACTGAAGATGCAATAAATAGCAGTCCCAGAAAGAGGTGAGCCTTAAATCTCAGAGTTCCCAGGGCCCAGAGGAAGGGCACACAACCAACTGCCCCCAGGTGCCCTGTGTCCCCACACAGGCTCTGTCTTCATCCTGCAAACAAAGCCCAGAGATGTTGCATCAGGACTGCTGTGCAGGCTGGGCCAGCCCCACCTCTGGTGCAAGCTATGGGAAAGTCAGAAGAGAGGAAGCCACACCTGAGAGCAGGGAGCGAGAACCTACCTTTACAGACATCACTTTTGCTTGTATGAAAAAGTTCCATCTATTTCTGTGTCACTAAATATCTATGACTAAGTTAAAGCAGGGTCAAGGGGATTTCCCTTCCTCCTTTCTTCCCTCTCTCTTTTCCTCTTTCTTTCCTTCTCTCCTATAGTGTGACAAAGCAGCCTCTCCTTCAGCACCGCTTCTAGTAAGCTCTGATGTGATTTTCTTTACTGGGATGTAGGTAAGGTGATGTCAAAACTGGGACCTGCTATTCTCACCACCTAGAAGGGACAGTGAAACCCCCAGCTCTCTGCTGTTATGTGTCACTTTCTAACAGCGTCTGGAAGAGCTGACCCACCCTCTAACCTTGTCTCTGCCAAGTGACAATGGAACTCATCTCTCAACCTGTCCCTCCCCTCCCCTCAATGCCACACTGCAGTGGCTCATGGACACATGAATGACATTTCGCTGTTCAAACTCAGCATGCCCCAGACGGAATCTGTCTCCTCATTCCTACTCTCTAGTATCTGTGGGATCTGATTCTTACTCTTTATCCACACTGCAGGGTGGTGGGATCACATAGTAGGCCAGAGATCTCAAGGTCAACTCGCCTCATTCCCTGTCACCCCAAAAGTGCTGTATCAGGAAGAAGGAAGGCACCTCCCACCACTGGGAGCTCAAGGTCATATACACTCATCAACTGATGACTCCGCAGTTTCCACACCTTCCGCCTTCTGGGCCCCATAGAACAAAACAGGCCACTCCTCCACGTGGCAGCACTAGAGAAATTTCAAGCATAAGTCTGTCATCACTGAGCCATTTCTCAGCACCATTCCAATCTGCATAGCACATTGCTCACCCCCTCCCCAGGTCAGGGCCCTCTGCACAGTCTCAGCCTGAAACTGTGATGCAAGTGTGGTCTGTGGGTGCAGAGCCCTGGGGGACAGTCTCCTTCCTGAACACTCCAGAACCTGTCCTGAGGCCTGAGGGCCCCAGCCAGGAAGCTGCTCTTCTCAGGGAAGCAGATGAGTTATGTTGCAAATCCTGTCCTCCCTCCTGTTGGCTCTCAAAGGCAAGCAAAAGCAACTTGGATTACTGCTGACTAAGTCCAGGTTGTTCATTTTGATGTTCAGTCTTTGTAGGGAAGCAGTAAGACACGAACTGAGAATTATCTGAGATTGCACAGGATAGCTGGGCTTTTTCTTTTGTTTTTAAGGAGAGTAACACACAAAATTATTATAGGATCCTATACTATCTGTGATGGTTAATTTTCTCTCTTTTCTTCCTTTCTTTCTTTCTTTCTTTCTTTCTTTCTTTCTTTCTTTCTTTCTTTCTTTCTTTTTTGGTCAACTCAACTAAGTCATAATATTCAAATATGGGTACCAGATGTTGCTATGAAGACTTATTTTTTTTTTACATGAACTTAGGATTTAAATCAGTAGACACCAAGTAAAGAAGATTTTACTCCATAATGTGGGTTATCTTCATTCAATCATTTTAAGTCCTTAAAAGAAAAATCCAAGGAAGAGGGAATTCTGCCTCCAGACATTCTCAGACATGAACTTCTTATCAGTTCTCTGCTGGGTCTTCCACTTGCCAGCCTGACAGCCAGAGTTTGGACTTGCCAAACCTCTACAGTAATACAAGCCAGTCCCCTAAAATAAATTTGTCTCTCTCTCCCCTCCCGACCTCACATACATACACTATTGTTCTGTTTCTTTGAAAAATTCTACCAGATCTCTTTAAGGTTGGCTCCTTCTCTTCCTTTAATTTTTAGCTTAAAGTTCATCTCCTTAGGACCTCCTTGACTACTGTCCCTAAAGCAGCCAGCGTACATAGTACCACCTACCTTAATTATGGAATTAAAGGAAAGATGCAGAGATCTTTCCTCTCTCAGTGCTCTCCTGATTGATGGATTGACTGCAGTGGTCCCCCCATTTTGCTTCTATTTAATACTTCCCCTACAGAACTGTGCCAGGGTGGATGGAGAGGGGGAGCTAAGGATTCACTTATCAGACAGACTTTGGTGGAATATCAAGTGTGTTTCCACTTTCAGAGTTTGCAACAAAGCAGTTCTCTGCTCACCTTCCCTGCATAGATGCAGGAAGGGCATTTAATAAAGTACAACACCTATTCCTGAAAAGTACTGTGCAAGAAAATTCAATAGAAAGCAGGTTCCTTGCTCTGATAGAGTGGCTATGAAACTGCGGAATCCAGCATACTTTTGGTGCACTGCTAAATGCTTCTTTCTGAGGTTGGGGAGGGATAAGACAGGAGCTCTGAGTGTCACATGTTTACTGAATCCTACAGTAAAAATTGGCACTTTGGGGGTTGGAAGTGAGAGATAACTAAAAGAAGAGGCTCCCCTGGAATTCTGTAAAATATGTTCCTTGGGGCAGTGCCAGTGGCTCAAAGGAGTATGGAGCCAGCCCTATATGCCAGAGGTGGTAGGTTCAAACCCAGACCCAGCCAAAACAATAAATAAATAAATAAGTCCTTGATCTGACCTTGGGTATTCCCTTTGTGAAAATTCTTTGAACTGCACTTCTTAGGATTTTGTGCACATTTTCAGACAAAAACTAGACTTCAATACAGTATGGCTTAAAAATAAGAAGTAACCTGAATATCTATCAATGGGAGAAAAGATAAATAAGGATACATCCCTATTGTGACCATTTATCCAACAGTTTAAAAATAACAAGGGTGATCTATGTGTGTTAATTTGGGAAAACAAACCCTCCAAATACATAAGAAAGAAGAGTTGCCTCATGTTCCCGCTTGTGGATATGCACAAATATTAAAAAAAATTTAAAAGACTTAGAAAGTCAAATAGGTTGTAGTAGGCAAAAGGAAAATTCTGTTTGTTATTTTTATATTATTTGGCTTGTTTAAAACAAATGGACAAGGTGGCCATAAAGTTCCTGTGCAATTTTTAATTGCACACGAACTTTATAGCCACCCTATACATCCATGTATGAATGTATAGGGTGTAGACACATTTTCTAACTGCGTACAGATGAGAGAGCCTATGTTGGTTGGTGGCATGGCATGGCACATGTCAACAAACCAAATAATATAAAAACAACCAACAGAATTTTCCTTTTGTGTACTACAATCTATTTTACTTTCTAAGTTTTTAAAAAAATTTTAATATTTGTGGTGGGCGGCTCCTATAGTTCAGTGAGTAGAGCTCCGGCACTATATACCGAGGGTGGCAAGTTCAAACCCAGCCCCGGCCAAACTGCAACAACAAAAAAATAGCCGGCCTAATGGCGGGCACCTGTGGTCCCAGCTACTCTGGAAGGCTGAGGCAAGAGAACGGCCTAAGCCCAAGAAGTTGCTGTGGAGGTTACTGTGAGCTGTGGTGTCACAGAACTCTACTGATGGCAACAAAGTTAAACTCTGTCTATAAAAAAAAAAAAAAAAAAAATTACTATTTGTGCATATCAACAAGTGGGAACATGAGACAACTCTTCTTTCTTATGTACTTTCCTTCAGGGGTCGTGTTACTGTTAACTAGAGGCACCAGGGCCCCACTGCCAGAGCCATCTTTCAGTAGCTGAGTGAATTGAGCAGGCAGCTGAGTCTCTCTGATTTGGTGTCCTTGTGCTAGAGTGAGGAAGTGGAAGGTAATGATGGTAACTTGACCCATCCAATTTGGCTGTGCTGACTTCAGCCACCTTTCCTGCCCTCTCTCCCGGCCTGCCAGCTCCCCGGCTTCTGCGTGGGACTCTGTAAACCTATGTGGGAGAATCAGACTTTTCAACTGAACCTTGACTTTCAGTCCACTTTTCATCCCAGCCTAAAAGTCGGAGAGAAGAATGATGTTGAGAAGCGTGGCTTTAAGGGGCGCTGACTGGTAACTCTGAGCCGGATGGGGAACTGGTCCCCCCACACCATTCCTGACAGCCTTTGGAGACAAGGCTGCTGTTTGTCCTGTGGTGCCTGAACGGGGAGACAAAGTCTGAGACCGTTACTTTAATGGGGAGGAACTGCAAACAAATAGCCAGGCATAAATCCAAGTTCGAAAATAAACAGTGTGCACAGACAGCTCCTCAGCTCTCTGTGTGCTAGCGGAGTGACAAGCCAGACCTCCCAGCTGCCTAGGGTCAGCCTTACTAATTGTTCAAAGGCAGATAGAACACACCCCCCTGACCTTAGAGCTTACCTTGTACTCTAGCTGATGTTTACCTGGTCTTTTTCCTCCCTCCTGTCTGGGCCGACAGCTCCCCTCCTGCTCCTACCCAGCCCTCTTCCCTTCTTCTCCGGCAACCGGGCATCTACCCTGCAGCACTGCACTTGCTCTGTGCCCTGACCTGCAGCTGAGATCAGTGTCATTGTGGGTAGCAAGGTCAGCGTGGTCCCTGCACAGCCAGAGGGGGGCGCAAAGGAGCAGATTCCTCCCCACAAGCCACACCTAATTGCTGCTGCTCAGACTGAGGCTCCGTGAACTGTCCAAAGGGCCGCTGTCTCTTTCAGGTGGGCCCTCCCTCATCCTTCATTGGGAATTTAATTGGCACCACCTTGGGGGCGCCGCGTGTTTATAAAATGATATACAACTCCAGACATTCATTAGCGCTGTCAGTGCCTTTGGAATGATAAATAGTGGGAAGGCTCAGTCAGAAAGCTTCTGGAGCTAATCCCAAATTAACTTTTCTATACCCTGCCAAGAAGAAATACGAGAGCAATGAAGGTTTTATGATAGCCCATAATCTCATGATTAAACAAGCGGCTGAAAAAATGGGACAATGCTTTATGTTTTAATTGAAATGCAGGAACCAAAATAAACACTAAAGTCCCCAAGTCCTGCCTGGTGACAAGCTCTAATCGGCCTGTGTTAGCACCAACCTCAGCCACTTTGCGGGGAAACACGTGTCATTGTGTGGTGTGTCCACCCAGGGAGCACACCAGGCCCCTCTAAGCACCAAACCCAGCTGGGCTGGTGTCTGCCCGTTTGTTGTCAGATGGGTATCCATGGGCTGCCCCCAGGACTCTGTGTTCACACGTCCTCTTCACTCGACCACTTGTGCAGATTAAACCCTTGGAGTTCGGAGTTTCATCTTACATTCAAGAAAATAGCAATTCCACTAGGAGAACCACCCCCACAGTCCCGAGAAAGTCTGAGAGGGAACCATAGGCCCTAAGTGGGGAGTTGCCAGAGGGGACAGAGGAGGCAGAGGGTGGGTGGATGGGCTGTCCCTTACCCCTGGGAGGGCTATGTAAACTAGGGCTTCACTCCCCCTCCAGACCACCCAGTTTTATCTCTTTAGAAAAACATTAGCACATTTGACACTGTGGAGCAGCAGGGGCAACCTCTTGGGAGGTAGTGAACTGCCCTTCACCAAGTTCCATTAGCAGAAGGATGTCCCAGGATAATCAGGAGACACCAGAGCAATTGACCAAAAAAAAAAGTCTGGATAAATATTTTTAAACTGCATCCTAAGGGTGAATTAACTTTTTTCATTTTTCTTCTTTTTAAATTGAAGTCAAATAATCCATTTGGTAACTGACGCTCACAGTCTGCCCATTCTGGTCAACTTCAAACTTGTCAGCAAGGACTTCAGAGTCAATTTTCCTGGCTGTGGACTCATCTTTGCCTTTGCTTCCCTTTGCATGTTTGAGGGTTTTCTTCTCTATTTTTAAAAAAGAAAGTTTTCTTCTTTGATAAGGGGAAGCCTAAGTAGTGGGCCCTCATTTGAACAACCAGGATGGAGCGCTGAGAACACAGTTGCTGGGCCTCTCTGCACACCTGGACTCCTCTCTGGGCAGGTCTGGATGCCTTTCCTTTCCCTGCGATCAGTTACCCAGAGAAGCATGTCATCATCTGCCCTGTATCCCTGTGTCCTCCAGGCTGTGGCTGCTCTCCGTGACCTGCCATCCCAGATTCACGTCACCGAATCACTTCACATACTGAACCTCCTCCGTGGCACTCGGTGTGTTTTTGTAAGAAGATGATAAACGTTATTTTTCCCTTCCTTCAGCCTTATTTTTATAACAGGTGATTTGTTACCTGCTCGTCTCCAGCTGCCCGCCAAGACCTTCTCTCCTGACCGGTGCTGAGCAGCAGCGCCAGAAAAATGTTCACCCAGGGATTTCCAGACACCGCTGAACAGTCTGAACCTGTGTCAGGGAGCCCAGCCGCTGTGCCCCCCCACAGATGCCGCCGCAGGGCCTCCCTCCCGTCCTGACAGCAGCCCTGTGAGATGGATCTGCTGGGGATGATGGTTCTGCCTGGGCTCCAGCTTCCTGACTTGGGGGCTGGGGGTGGGGGAACGTGTCCTCTATGTGTGCACCTCATCCCCAGAACTCTGTCTGAGGTGGGCTGGGATTACTTGGCAGAGAAGACAGCAATGGAGGGTTTCTGCTGGGTGAGAATGCAGGGTGGGAGGAGAGGGGAGCAGAGGGGCAGCCGTGGTGTGTAGTACCATGCATCCCCCTCTCCTATGCAGTTAACACAGAACGGGCATCACTGTGGAACAAATTCTAGAATGCACAGGCAGAAGGAGGTGAAGTACTGGGAGAAAGGGAGGCTGTGTGTAAAATGCCATCTCCCTGCAGCTGTGCCATGCTAGGAGTCTTGACCATGAACTGAAAGAACCAAGGGATAGTCCTGGGCAGAGGGGGAAGCCTGAGAGGACAGCACAGCTGTGTGGACATGTGGGAAAGGTCACTGTCTCCACCTTGCCCCCATCTTCTGGAAATCACCCAACTCTCGAGGCCCTGTTCTGTCCCTGGTCACTGCAAGAGCTGACTGACTGTAGGCTGGGGCACAGCACAGTTTTTCTTTGCAGTTACAGAGCAGGATGGGAAAGAGATTGGGGTCTTTATCATCTTAGTCCAGGCTGGCTGAGGCAGGGAAGGTCAGGGGAACTATTCTATGTGAACTAGCTGCCCCAGCTGTCCCCATGTGCCCCTGTAAGACTTGGGGCCCTCCAGCCAGGTGGGATCCAGGCCTGCTCTAACCGATGAACCACAACAAGTTGGGCAGCTGCGTAACTCCCCAGATCTCCAGGTGGACATAACAATCCCTTTCTGAAATACCGTGGTGGCAACCGAGAGCATGTGTGTGAGCAGTGTTGGCAAACCCTAACCCTCAAAGCAGGGAAGAAAATGAGGGAGAGGCTGGGAAAGGGAAGCCAGAGAAAGAGGTGGTCACAGTGTCCCTGGGGGGAGGGGGTGTTTCTGGGAGCCACAGAGAATCCCCTAAATGGTGGTGCTCAGACTTGTGTGTGTTTATGTGGCTTAGAGTGCTTGTAAAAGGACCCATGGTGGGTCCCACTCCAAGAGACTCCTATTCAACAGGTCTGGGTGGGACCTGAGAATGTGTATATCCAACTAGTTCTCCAGGGAAGTTGGCACTGCTGGTGTCAGGAATTTGCAAAAACCACAGACCTAAGCACTTGCCTGCCTGCCTGCCTGGGGAAAGAAATGAGCTGGCACCAGGCCTGGAAGGGACAGAGGGGCCTTGGCCCTCAGAGGGGTTGGATTTAGGACCACCCTCCTCACTTGCCCAGACGCCCCGCCCTGCTGTGGACAAGCCTAGGGCTTGGCAGCAGCAGGATGTCTTTAACTTGTGTGGCATCAGCTGCTCCTTAGACCTGGCCCAATCCTTGCCTGCCCCATTCTCCCTCCCCTCCCAGTGAATCTTACCTCTTCCTTGCCTGAGACTATGCAGCCTCCAGAAAAATGATTGCACATCAGTACTTAGAGACATGCATGAGAATGCTGCTTCGAATACTGTTTATAAAATCAAATAGCTGGAAATATCCTGAATCTCTGTCCATGGGGAAATGACTGAATAGGCTCAGATGCACACCTTCTTCATAATATCACATGGCACTTAAACGTTCCAGATCAGACGTCCTCAAACTACGGCTTGTGGGCCACATGCAGCCCACCTAGGACATTTATCCAGCCCACTGGATGTTTTTGCCACCTGTCCCACTTAGCAGCCTACTCGTCCCAGGGCCCACAGTCCAGCCCTCTAACAGTCTGAGGGACAGTGAACTGGCCCCCTGTTTAAAAAGTTTGAGGACCCCTGTTGTCAATGCACTAACCCGAATTAATCCCAATATATCTTATCAAGAGGAAAAGTGCAACTTTTAGAACAGTAGACACAGTATGATCTCATTAAGAAAAACTAAATTAAAAAAAAGAAAAACTCAGTACAAAAATGCTCACTTTTATAGCCTATATTTCTTTAAGGATAAAAACATGAGCTATGTTGCAGATTAAAAACATTGACCATCTCTGGGCAGAAGACCAGGATGGTGATGTGGTCAAGGGGAATTTTTATTTCATCTATGTTGTCTGAATTTTTCAAGGATATACTCACATATAACTTGAATGAGTTATGTACATTATGCACCACGTAACATTTGTGCTAACGATGAACTACGTACAGGATGGTGGCCTCATAAGATTGCAAGGGAGCTAAAGAGTTACTGTCGCCTGGTGATGCAGCCAACATAAAGTCATAGCACAACACATCACTTATGTGTTTGTGGTGATGCTGTTGTCAACAAACCCACCAGGCTGCCAGTGGCATGAGTCTAGCACATACAAGGATGCACAGTGAGGAACACTTGATGATGATGAGGGACCGTGGTATAGGTTCATGTATTTACTATACTAGAATTTGTTGTTATTTTAAAGTGTATTTTTTTTTACTTAGAAAAAGAGTTAAAACTATAAAACAGTCACAGGCTGGTCCTCCAGGAGGTATTCCGGAAGAAGGCTTTATTATCACAGGAGACAGCAGCTCCACGCCTGTTATGGTCCCTGCAGACCTTCCAGAGGGACAAGATGCAGAAGTAGAAGATTGAGGCTGATGATGCTGACCTTGTGTAGGTCAAGGTAATGTGTATATTTATAGCCTAGTTTTTAACAAAAATGCTTAAAAAGTAAAGAAAATGATCAACTTTAAGAATAAAAAAGGGGTTATAGAATAAGAATATAAAGAAAGAAAATATGTTTTATAGCTGCACCATGTGTGTTTTAAGTGGTATTAAAAAGAGTCAAAATTTGTTTCAAGGTTTGTAAAATGAAAAAGTTACAGTAAGGTAAGTTTATTATTGAAGAAAGAAAATTTTTAAGTGTCCAGTATGTAACAAGCCTGCTGCAGCACGCAGCTCTGTCCCAGGCCTTCACATTCACCACCACCTGCTCCCCGACTCACTCTGAGCAACTTCCCACCCTGCAAGCTCCGTTCATGGTAAATTTCCTATACAGATGTACCATTTTTTGTCTTTTATACCAGAGGTTTTCAACCTTTGTTATCTCACAGCACACTTGAACCTACAGCAAAATTTCCACGGCACACTTAAATTATGTTGATTTTAAAAAAGGCTTAAAAAAGAATATAGTTACTGTGCTTTGAACTTCTTTAAAAAATAATTTAATTAATGATCTTTAAAATTTTTGTAGCACACCTAAGCGCCTCTATGGCACACAAGTGGGCTGCGGCACACTGGTTGGAAATAACTATTTCAGACTGTGTTTTTACTGTACACCTTCTATGTTTGGCTACATTTAGATACACAAATCCTTCCCATTGTGTTATAGTTGCCTATAGTGTAATGTGCTGTCCAGGTGTGTAGTCTGGGCCCAGGTGTGCAGTAGGTTGTACCATCCATCTTAGCGTAAGTATGCTCTATCATGCTGGCCCCAGTACTAAATCGCCTAGGATATGTTTCTCAGAAGCAATCTCCATTTTTAAGTGATGCGTGTAATAAAGGACAGAGTATCTAGAAGGTACATTAAGTGTTCAGGAAAATGGGGCAAGGGGATGGCAACAGGGAGTTCAAATATTAAATAGGGTGGCCAGGGCTCTGTATTTCAGGTAAAATCTTCACAATTTTGTACAGTTGGCAAATTATTCAAATTTAAAACCCTGTGCACTCTAAGAGTCTTGGCACAAATGAGAGTATGTGTGTGTGTGTAGACAAAGAGGAAACTGGGCTGAGGACATGGATTCCTGAAATATGCTGCCTCTAACCACCAATCCATCTCAGTTTTGTTTCCATTTGAAAAAGTGTCCCTTCCTTCCAAGATTTATTATTATAGTCTTGTTTTGTTTAGCTTTGAGACAGAGTCTCAAGTTGTCACCCTGGGTAGAGTACCGTGGCATCATAGCTCACAGCAACCTCCAACTCTTGGGCTCAAGTGATCCTCTTGCTTCAATTTTTTCTATTTTTTTTTTTTTTTTTTTAGTAGAGACAGGGTCTTGCTTTTTGCTCAGGTTGGTCTTGAACTCGTGAGCTCAAGTAATCCACCTCCCTCACCCTCCCAGAGGACTAGGATTACAGGAATGAGCCACCTTATCCCAAGATTTATTATTATTCCAAGATCTATCTGGTCTCTGAAGTTAACCCCATCATCTCAACACTTTTTCTTTTTCTTTCTTTCTTTCTTTTTTTTTTTTTTTTTTTTTGCAGTCTTTGGTGGTGGCTGGATTTGAACCCGCCACCTCCGGCATATGGGTTCGGTGCCTTACTCCTTTGAGCCACAGGCTAACACTTCTGTTCTTCAGCTGTCCCTCCTTCCATGTGGACACCTGCTCTGAACTGCTTTTGCTGAGTGTGGCAAGGCCCTGTGCTCCCTAGCGGCGCTGCTCAGCTCACCAGTAGGCTCCAGACCCAGGGAGCTTTCTCTTCTTGCAGCTCTCTATATTACAGACACGGATGTTTTTTATAAGGAGTGATTCTTCCAAAAATCTTACTATGGACACTTCCATGGAAATTCCATGAAGTTTAGGAATGGACTTGGGAAGAATTGTCACTGTTGCAATATTCAGAGACTTTTGATACTTCCCACTTTATCCAAACCTTCATTCACATCCCTGGAAAAGTGTATTTTTAGTTGTCTTCTTTCAGATCCTACACATACGTATCAGACTTATTACTGGAGATTTGGGGATTTTAGTGATGACAGATGACATCTCCATTTTCACTGTATTTCATAAATACTGCTAGTATGTGGGATAGCTGTCAGGTTCCACAGTTTAGGTCACTTTATTAAACTATTTTATTTTCCAATATTTGGTAACCTTGGATTGAGCTCCCTGATGTGATCAAAAAAAAATTACAGGAATCTTTTCCAAACTTATCTCTTTTATTTGGAATTCATATCTTATTTGACTTCCAAGACGATGTAAAATCCTAGTGGTGATAGGTCTCTACCCTAGTTCCTTTGCCGATTTTTGTTCTGAGAATGATGCGATGACTTGCTGGTAAAAGTATAAAGCTTACTAGAGTGCATGACCAGAAAATAAATAAATGAAACTTCTTTCTTAGCTTTCCAGGATCTTTATTTTTAGAATGAAAAAAAATGGGTGTTGATTTTCATCAAACGACTTCAGCATCCTTTTCCTGTTACTTATGTTCTATTTTTTTGCATTTCTTATCATTAACCTTTTGGTCTGGGGATACACCGTATTTGGCCCTGGGGAATGATTCATTTCATGTACTGTAAGATTCAAACTGATATTTTATTTTGTTAAGGTATTTTTAGTAGACATTTAAAAATCATGAGATAGGTCCACAAACTATCTTAAATCCCCAGATATCCCCTACAAAACACAGTAAAAAGGCACTCACATGCCTTTATCACCTATGAGTCTCCAGCAATATTAGCAGGACTTCTGAGCTTTTTTGTGAATCATGTATGATCTTCTAGCATTTTTTTCTTGGGAGCACTTCTTCATAATATAGATGTGGTCACTGTCCTTGTTGGAATCCCCCATCCCCCAGAAAGCAGGTCCTGAGGTGAGAATTTGGCTCCAGGTAAGGCATGTGAGGCCTGGAGCAAGAGTAGAGGAGGGGAACAGGGCAGGTGGAAAAGCTGGGGAGGGATGAATTAACAGTAGGTCATCTCTGCAGACAGCCAGAGTGAAAGCATCGGGGCCTGGCTGGGAAACAGCAAGCATCCCTCAGCCCAGTGCTTCAGGGAGACCCAGAAGCAGAATGTGGACACTGAGCTCCGGACCCACTGCCAGAAAACGGCAGCTCTCCTGGGCCAAGCTGCCCACAGGTGGAGCGTGCAGCCGGGGAAGCCAAGCAGCTCACTGAGCACGCTGTCAGGCTCTAACCTGGTGGGTAGTTGGGAGCCGACCTCGCCACTGCATCTGAACATAAGAGATGCACGGCAGTGTCAAAGCAGCTGCCACACCCAGCCTTCCTAAGTTGGCTTTTTAAATGTCTGATCCCCCATTTTATGAGATGATCTTAGCCCCAGTTTAAGTGAGCATTAAATGTTTCCCAACCAACTTTTGCTACCAGATTGTCTGCAGACTGTATGGTGAAGTTGTTCAGGTCAATGACAAATGCAAATGTAAAATTTAACGGAGAATGTAACGATTTCCTTGGTATGACTACGTTGCTGATGCCCTCCTGTTTTGCATGTGATGGTGGATATCTTTAAAACTACCCACCCCACCTCCTGAGAGCTGGGTAAGTGTCTAGTCTTAGTCCCCAAGAGCACATCTGGAATAAGCCGTCCCAGGGTGCTGAGGTCCCGACACTGCACACCCTGGACCTCCACCCTTGTGCAGAGACTCACCCGAGATGCACCCAACCCTCAGCTCACCTCCGACTCCACCCAGGCCATCCTCCTGGGTAGGATGAGGAACAAAGACCCATCAGGAAAGAGAATGAGGCTTTCATACCTGGCATTACTTGGTGATGAGATAAACTGCAAATTTAATAGCTGAGACTTTTAGTTCATGCCACATAGCCCCTGAGTGGCAGGAAGACAGACATTCCCCGTGCTGTGAAAGTCCCTTGTAGTTTTGGAAACCTAAAAGGTGCTACCCAAGTGTCACCTCTGGGTGTCAATCAGCCCTGCTTTGGACAACCAAGATATGATGACCACGTGATCACCAAGTGATCGCATGTTGTGGCCTTTGGCGTGTGAGGCAAGGAGGGAAGCAGGCTCTAGCTTGCCAGCCTCTGCATCCTGTTCCCTAGAGCAGTGATTTTCAACTGGTATGCCACGGCACACTGGTTTGTATTCAGTGAGAGGATCTTAGGTGCGCTGAGAAAATTTTTTAAGGTAGTTAATTCAATTATTTTTGAAAGAAGTTCAAAGTACAGTAAAGTATATTCCATTTCTATTTTTTGATAAAATAATTTAATTTTTTGATAGAATATTTTTATTTTGATAACATAATTTAAGTGTGCTGTGGAAATTTAACTTTAGGTTCAAGTGTGTCCTGAGGTTAAAAAAAAAAGTTTGGAAAACAGTGGCCTAAAGCAGTGTCTGACATCGAGCCGGCGTTGTTAAGTGAGCCCTAAGTACCAACAAATCAGTCCGTCCAGACACCTGCTTGGCTTAGTCGTTCACCTCTGGGTTTTTGTTTAAATAGATCTTCCCTGACAACCCTTCTTAAATGGCCAACCTCACTCTAAACACTCCCTGGCTACTTTCTCTGCTTTATTTTTTTCTACAACACTTATCATCATCACCATCTGATATCTTCCATATTTCACTCACCTAGGGTCTGTCTGTCCTTTGTAGAAATCAAGTTCCATGTAATTAAGAGGCTTTGCTGGTTTGGGTTGTTTCTGAAGTCCCAATAGCTGAGACAGAGCCTGGAACACAGAAGCACTCAATAATTCTTATAGAATAAAGAGTATATAAGTGAATGAGGAAGAGAATTACTGTCACCAAAGCTCTGAACTGTGGCCACATTTTTCCCAACTGACATTCTGAGATATAAATATTAAAAATGCCAGCAAACCTTTGCAAGACATAGCAAGCACATTTCACACGAAGTAAAATTGATTTAAGACCAGGTAAATCATTAGAGAATGTTACATATCCCTTTGATCCAGAACAAAGTTTAGAAAAGATGAAATCAAAATTACCCCCAAAGAAACAGCTCTGGAGGGAAGATCTCAGGAAAACACCTATCTGAGCATAGTATTTAAATACTCATCACAGCTGGGCATGGTGGCTCACTCCTGTAATCCTAGTACTCTGGGAGGCAGAGGTGTGTGGATTGCTTGAGTTTAGGAGTTCAGGACTGGCCTGGGCAATAGCAAGACCCCATCTCTAAAAATAGCCTGGCATTGTGGCAGGTATCTGTAGCTGCAGGTGCCTCAGCTACATGGCAAGAGGATCACTTGAGCCCAAGATTTTGAGGTTGCAGTGAGCTGTGATGCCATGGCTATCGAGGGCAACAAAATGAAACTCTGTCTCAAAATAAATAAATAAAAGTAAATAAATAAATACTCATCACAGGAACCCCTTGCTGGAGAGGGGGACTCCTTTCTCCACCGGGATACTGGAAAGTAGGTTATGAACCAACATCGTGCAACAGAACCGTGGGACGGCCAGTGTGTGGAGCCAGTTCAAAGAAACTTTCAGGGCTGCCCAGGGTGTGGGACCCTAGACAAAGGTTTTCTTGCAGGGTATCTGTCACTGTAAAGGGACTTGGAGCATCCTAGGACTTCTCAACTTCTCCTAGACTCCATTTCTGGAAATGTCAGAGTGGAATCTTCTAGAAAACCCCACACAGACAGCAGCTGCCCTGTTGACTAGAAGGAAGGAGGCATTTCATAACCTGGGGGAGCCCAGGCATGCTCAGGGGCGTCTTCACACTGGCAGGTTCTGACAAAGGTTCTCTGCCTGATCAGACTCTACTCAGGTCCTTGAAACTTCTCCTGGAAACACTTCCATATTAAATCCAGTTTTGGTAAAAACTCTGCTAAATCAGTTTAGCAAGAGCATCCCCTCCCCCATCCCTGATATCTGATCAGCTTCCTCATCCTCCACTGTCCACCAGGTACAGGCTGGTCACCTTGTCCTATCTTCAGCAAGAATATTGTTACTTTGGCTTATCTAGAATTCTCCCTCAGCCCTGAGGTTTCCTCTTATTAAGCCAAATCTCTCTTCCCATTGCAGTGGTCCTAATTAATACCGATGGTGATTGTTCTGAATAAAGCCACCTTACTATGTTTGACGAGTTCCACTGAATAATGTTTTCTTAACAGTTACCCCAGAGAGATGAAAAATTACCTCTGGGGTACCATAGACACTACCCAAGTGTTGGGCACACCCAAAGCCCTAACGCCACCACCTTACAGTGTATGCATGTAATAGAGTTCAACTTGTACCCTCCAAACCCTTAAACTAGAAACAAAATGAAAACAGTTTTCCCGATTGTACGGCAGAGGAAAGCATCCCCAACTCTAAATCGAATGAGCAAATTGGCAATTGCTGTCTGAATAAAATTGGCTTCAGAATTGAATTTGCTAAACAGGATTCATACAGGAACAACCCACAGTTCAAAACTGTCAGGGTTGTTGTGGTCTCCTAACACTCACAAAAGAGCAGGCACACATGCTTTCTCCATTTATTTTTGTGTTATTCTCTCATTTAAAAGAAGTCTTCATCTGCTTGCAAGTGGAGGTTTAGAAAGAGGGTTATGGAATTTAACATTTTGGCCAAATCCTGCAATTTAATAATTGTCTTGCCATCTCTTAAGCAGGACTAACTTTGCAGGATTTGTGAAGTCTCCTTTGTTTAGAAAAGTATGCTGTTTCACGTTGATCATCTCCTTTCACTATCCTGGAAGGAACTAGGGCAGGAATTTGTAGTGCAATTAGGTGAAATAGTGTACTGCTTTATAGGAAAAAAGAACCTAAATCGCAGGGTGGCTAAGAGGCTGGCCTGGGGTCACCTGGTACAAACCTGGTACAAACCATTGCCTCTGAGTGATCGCGTGAATAGAGCCAACTTCCCACCCGCCTGAGTTCAGCTCTGGTTCTCCTTCTCAACCTGTCTGCGACCTCTTTGCAGTTCTCTGTGTATCTGGAATCACATAATATTGCATTTTTGTTCTTCCTCACAGTTCTAAAACTGATTCTGAAACTAGGTCAGGGTCCTTATACTTATGCAGACCAGAAAAAGGGTGGAACATGAAGCCACACTGCTTGTGAAGCCAACACTTGAGGGGGTGGGCACAGATTTTGCTCCATGGGACACTGTAGGCTACAGGTCTTAACAATGGTTTACTTCCCTATTCCTAAATCAGGGGAGGGAAGTTCAAGGCTGCCCAGTGACCTGTATTTCCACAGCACAGATGTGGATAGGCACTCCACAGTGTTCCCGTTCTGAGAAGCAGAGATAAAAGCCTCCTGGGGAGTCACCAAGTTGTGACAGACATTTTCCTCCCTGCTGGGATCCAAGCCAGGTGCTCAGTGTTTCTAGAAGTTTCCATGGTAAGTGGAAACTCTGTGGTTGACATGAACACCCTGCCTAGCAATCCCCACAGATGGATCCCAGGATGCAAAGCTTCCCCACCATGTATCCAATAACTGAATAAACTGTTACTCTTACTCTTGCAGTCACTCACATTTCTTTCCCTGCTGTGAGGACGGGAGTCCCAGTTGGTATTGAGGAGCCCACAGGCTGTAGTTGCCCTATAACTGATACAGCACAGAATGTCCTGGCCTAAGGGTTCCAAGGAAGTAGCATAAGCTAGGGGGTTAAGAATGAAGAGGGGTAGATAATTGGGCAGAGGTAAGGGAATGTCTGCCTTAGGCATAGAGACACTGGGAACCCAGGCCTCACAGAGCATTCCAGGGACTGAGTCTGCTGTGAACTTGAATGTGGGTGGGACACACCAACAGAAGACGTGCTTGGAGGAGGATGGGCCAGATGGAGGAAGGCCATAGCCTGCACTTGCCCCTGTAGGATGCTTGGGCCAGGGAGTACGAGGGAAGAGGGTCAGAGGACCTGGGCCCAGCCCCAGGCATGGCCTATGCCAGTGTGGCTGTGCCACTAGCCCTCTCCATGTCTGTCTTACTTGGTCCACACTGCCTTGCCTGCTGTGTGTGCCAGCTCTGAGGCCATACTGAAAGAAGAACATGATAGGGACAACAGCTCTTCTCCTGGCCCTGCTTTGCCTATCACTGCCTTGATGCAGCTCTTAAACTATGTATTGTCACTGAGTTTTCCATGTCTGTCCTTGACTGGTTGGTCCAGTTTTCACACTGTGCCATCAGAGAGCACAGGTCTGGTCAGTGCACATGGGGTTTGGAGCCTCATGCTCTGCTAATAAGCCACTCTGCCTCCCAGACCTGCCCTGGTGTGGCCCTGCATGTCCCCTGCAGTAAGACCTATGCTGTGCCAGGTCCTGAGGCCATGTTTGGAGGTAAGCTCACTGCCTGGCTGTTTGCTAATGTCCACCTAGTAGAATAAAGAAAGTTCCGACCTGAACCCCTCTTCCTAAGACCACAATGCTTCCCAGGGCCTGTGGACTGGCAACTTCCTCGCCCTGTGACCATGCGGGGGAGGGAATGGCAGGAGGGAGCCTAACCTTGAGGATGTGGACACCTTCTTTCTACTTTGGGGGCTGCTCCACAGCAAGACCCAGAACCCTTGCCAGCAGGAGGTGGGACACTAGAGAATAGGGGATAAACCTCTGTGTTTGCAGGTCCTCTGTGGAGACAGCACTTCCAGGGAGCTACATCAGGCTGTGTGACCTCTGTGTATGTTTAGGGGAGGATAAAAGGGTCACCACCCCGAGATGGCCCTTCTTTTCACTCCCTCCCAGATCCAGGAATAGTCCTGGGTCTCCATAGTCCCTGGCCACCATCCTCAATTCAGAACACTGAGACAGACACCAATGGCATCCCTCCATCACCTGCCAGACTGTCATCATCAGATATAGTGGGGTGGGGGTCAAGGAGCAGCTTCCAGAGTCAGAATCTGACGTTGGATAGGCAGCCCACACATCCCCACCCCTGCCACTCTGCCTGGCTCTGTGAGCTGGGCAAGTCACATAAACCCCGTCTGAGGGTCAGTTCCCACACTGATGCCAACTTCATAGGGCAGGAGGGGAGATGAAAGGAGCTATGTGTATAAATGATGCACTTGCCCAGGGCCTGACATAGAGCATCCAAATCATAGAGAGTGACTGTTATCACTATTGTCCTTGTCACTGGCTGAGACCTGGCATTATCCTCCTACAGGAAAAATGGATTTCCTGATGCCATGGACCTAGAGGACTGGCCAGAGAGCCACTTAGTCTGGTGCAGAAGTTTGTGGCACAAATAGAGGAGTCCAGTGACATTTCTTGCACATTCAGAGGGAGGGACATGTCCCATTTACCCTTAACTGACAGAACTTGACCTTGAGGATATGATCTCTCTACTCTGGGAGCTGTGAAGTGGAAATGTGGGTTATGTTAAAATTTTGTTTGCTGAGGGTGTCTCTTGGTGGAATGACAAGAGGATATTCTTTTTCCAGGCAGCCACATGGTTTCTTGGAGACCAGAGAGCAATGCTACTTAGAGGCCACAATTGCCACCAACCTTCCTTATGGAAGACTTGGTATTGTGATGTGTCTGTTCTTCTCAGAATCAGAGGTTTCATTAGTTGGGATTCTTTGTTTCATAGGTGAGAAAACTCTGTGAGGGGCTTTTCTACAAATGGAACTTGATCCTGGAAGTGAGAACAATGTAGCCTAAATATTGTACCCTAATTTTTCTTTTTTTTTTTGTAGAGAGAGAGTCTCACTTTGTCACCCTTGGTAGAGTGTCATGGCATCACAGCTCACAGCAACCTCCAGATCTTGGGCTTAGGTGATTCTCCTGCCTCAGCCTCCCAAGTAGCTGGGACTACAGGCTCCCACCACATTGCCCAGCTATTTTTTGTTGCAGTTTGGCCAGGGCCAGGTTCAAACCCATCACCCTCAGTATATGGGGCCAGTGCCCTACTCACTGACCCATAGGAGCTGCCCTAATGTTAATTTGAATAAAGTTTTAAAAAATGGCTTAGTCACGAAGGGGGAAAATGGTCTGATGTAATTTAAAAGCATAGATAGCCCTTGGGCATAAGTGGATCCAGACACCCAAAAACATGCTTGTGAAACTATCTCTCAACTCTCCCTTTACTGTCTGTGGTGCCACAATTACCACCAACACTTTCAGACTTACTTGGTTAGCCACAATATTCAACAACAGCTTCTCTTTCCTAAAAGAAATCTTCCAGAAGCTTACCAGGCATCTATCCAGAAGAAAAAAAAATCATTTTATTATAAGGACATTTGCACTAGATTGTTTGTTGCAGCTCAATTTACAATCACCAAGATTTTGAAACAACCTAAATGCCAATCAATCCAGGAATGAAATGACAAGCTATGGTATATTTATACCATGGAATACTATTCAGCCATAAAATATATGGGGACTTTACATCTTTTGCATTAACTTGGATGGAGGTGGAACACATTCTTCTGAGTAAAGTATCACACGAACGGAAAAGCAAGTGTCAAATGTACTCAATACTAATATGAAGCCAGTAGACTATCTAATACATGCCCACACATTGGGCATTGTATTGAGAAAAACTCAATTTAATTCAAAATGGAGGAAGGAGAAAAAAGGAAAGGGGAGAGGGAGAGAGGGGAAGGGGATGGGTGTGCTCCCCACCTAATGGGCACAATGTAAAGGTATATGGTATACCTTGTGGGTGCAGGACAGAACTACAATAGGGACTCTACCTAACAAATGCAAACATTGTAACCTAATTGTTTTTACCTTTACATTAATCTGAAATTATAAAAGAAAAATACAGAAGTCTTACAAGAGTTCCATGATTGAATCTCATTACATCAACATAATTGTGCCTCAATAGGGAGGAAGTCAACATGGTCAGTGGTGTGGGCTGTGCTAATAGTATCCCTGGAGCTGGGGGACAGTTAAGATGGGACAGGAGTGCATCAGGGAGCCTCTGTGGACAGAGGTTAGAAAAGAAACCATTTTCTCTTTTACTGAAAGAGAGGAAAATGGCTACCATATGCACATAAGGAGTTCGCATTCCCATCACAGACTGAGGGAGAAGTGGATCCTTGAAGACTCTTTCCATTGAATCAAAACTTAATCTTTTTCTCCCTTAGCACTTGGCTTCCAGCTCTAATGCCATTTATAAACTTTGGACTCACATTAGGCAGATATCACAGATGAAGCCATGAATCACCCTCAAGTTGGAATCACACATCCCCACTGCCCTGAGCATTGTAGCCTTTCACACAGATTTGCTGAATTAAATGTGTTCAACTTAACATATGTTTTGGTACCAATATGCCTTGCTGTGCTGAATAGAGGGAAACCAAAAGCATCTTTGCTGTATCCACTACTGCTCTCCAGCCTCAATTCAATTAGATGCCATGGTGGGGAGGGCCTGTTTGTCAATTGGCTGTCCAGAGGCAGTTAGGCCCTAGCAACCACAGCCACTCACTTTTGAGATGACAGAAATGTATGAATTGGACTGCAATAAACATTCTGGTGCAAATATCTTTGTTGTAGTGTGATTTTTGGTCTTCTGGACCTAGTAGAGGAATTATAAGATCAAATGACAGGTCTATTTTTAGTTCTCTAAGTGTTCTCCAGATGTCTTTCCAAAAGGAACGTATTAGTTTGCGGTCCCACTAGCAGTGCAGAAGTGTTCCCTTTTCTTCACAACCATGCCAGCAACTGTGATTTTGGGATTTTGTGATATGGGCTAATCTTACTGGTGGTAGATGATATCTCAAAGTAGTTTTGATTTGCATTTCTCTGATAATTAAGGATGATGAGCATTTTTTCATATATCTGTAAGCCAAGCACCTGTCTTCTTCAGAGAAGTTTCTCTTCAAGTCCCTTGCCCACCCTGAGATGGGATCACTTGTTCTCTTCTTGCTAATATGTTTGAGTTCTCTGTGGATTTTGGTTATTAAACCTTTGTCAGAGACATAGTCAGCAAATATCTTCTCCCACTCTGAGTGCTGTCTGCTTGCTTTACTTACTGTGTTCTTGACTGTGCAGAAGCTTTTAGTTTGATGAGGTCCCAGTAGTGTATTTTGATGTTGCTTCAATTGCCCCCAGTCTTCTTCATAAAATTTTCACCCAGGCTGATTTCTTCAAGTGTTTTCCCTACACTTTCTTCTAGTATTTTTATAGTTTCATGTCTTAAGTTTAAATCTTTAATTCAGTGAGAGTCTATCTTAGTTAGTGGTGAAAGGTGTAGATCCAGTTTCAGTCTTCTACAGGTCACCAGCCAGTTCGCCCAACACCAGAAGCTCAAATGCCCATCGACCCACGAATGGATCAATAAATTGTGGTATATGTACACCACAGAATACTATGCAGCCCTAAAGAAAGATGGAGACTTTACCTCCTTCATGTTAACATGGATGGAGCTGGAAAATATTCTTAGCAAAGTATCTCAAGGATGAAAGAAAAAGTATCCAGTGTACTCAGCCCTACTATGAAACTAATTTATAGCTTTCATAGGAAAGCTATAACCCAATTTTAGCCCAAGAATATGGGGAAAGGGAAGAGAGAGGGGTGGGGAGGGAGAAGAATGGATGGAGGGAGGGTGATTGGTGGGATCATGCCTATGGTTCATCTTATAAGGGTACATGTGAATCTTTCTAAATGTAGAATATAAATATCTTAACACAATAACTAAGAAAATGCCATGAAGACTATGTTAACTAGTTTGATGAAAATATTTCAAATTGTATATAAAAACAGCACACTGTACCCCATGACAGTATTAATGTACATAGCTATGATTTAATAAAAAAAAAGAAAGAAAGAAAGAAAGAAAGAAATATATGGAAAAACATCTCCACACATAAGATTCAAATGAACAAAAATGTATATGTACTGTGGAACTTGGGGTCACTTATTAATAGAACAGATATTACATTCACACTTGCTGGGGTATGCTTCACTGACCACCCAGAGGGGCTGCCGAGACATTCCTTTGCAGTTGAAACTTGCATCTGTTTGAAGGGAATCTTGAAATCCTAGAGTGCCTTCCTTAGCCAGAGCAGCCTTTTCACTGGGAGGGTCAGCTTCCTCAAGCCAGTATGCCAACAAAGATGCCCTGGATGATGATGGAGATTGGAAGAAGTTTCCAAAGACCCATGTGTTAGCAGCTCGAGACCCAGTCCCTAACCAGAATGGACTGGAAGCTAACTACAGCCAACACTTAGTGCACACCTGCCATGCACCAGGCACACAGTGCGCCCATAATCACATGCACAGTGGGTGTGTACATGCACAGGTGATTTTCAAGTGCCAGGACACACAGAGCAGCACAGCAGTCTTTGCCCCTCAGATTGACAGTCCCTGATGTAGAAGCTGCTCCCACAGCAGCCAGGGCACTGATGAGAGGGTTTCATCCCACACTGGTGGGAAAGAGGGACAGTTTGATCAATGGAGGTTCCAGGAGAGGGAAGACAGTGCACACAGAGTGAACCTCCTGGAGGAGGGGCTCACATGTAAGCCAAGAGTCCAGCCCATCTTCCCTGATCCTTTCTTCTCCCCAAGTCCCTGTCCTTTTGGCCTTCCCAGAACAGACAGCAAAGGTGAGACCCTGGGTTCACTTTGGGGCCAGGCTAGCACTATGTTGTGGTGAGCCACTGGCTGTCTGGGGCCATGGGTGTCACAGCAGGGCCACTGTTTTGTAAAGAGCCATTCTTTGCTGGGGGAAGTCACAGGTGCAGACCTGAGCTGTGTGGCAATTGGGAAATCACATGTCTCCCCAGCCACATTTCTGGGCCTCTGAGGGGTGGTGGCTGAGCTCTCTCCCAGCCTCCCTTTGTGGATCTCATGAGCAATACTTTCTTGACACCAGAGGCAGAGGTTCTAGGCCAGACCAGAAGTTACTGATCAGCCACAGCGGCAGAGGTGGAGAGCAGCACATTGGGGGACACACTGTGCTCCCCAGCCACGGTGCAGCCCACATCTGATTCTGGGGCTGCTACTGGCCAGAAGAAGCCCTATGGACATAGGAACCTGGCCTGGACTTGCTGAGACCAGCTGTAATCCATCCACCCACCCAGCAAACCTCCGCCAGTCCACCTTCCCAGCCGGATTCTCTCATCATCACAACATGCTGGACGATCTCTCAGTGTCTGGACCCTGTGCACATCCTGACCTCTAAGGATTTAAAGGCCCTCCTAGAGCCCAAGCTAAATGGTTTTCTCTGGAGAACAGAGTTGCTTCGTGAATCTGTGCTCCTGCCGGGCACCCTGAGCTGCTGCTAAGACAACCAGGCCATGGAGCACCTAGGCACGAATGTTCACCACCCGCCACCAGTCACTGTGCTGTGTACACCATACGCACTACTGCTTGTGGCTCACGTGCCCTGAAGGAAACAGAGACCTCTGTCCCACATCCTCCCTCTGCAGTCTTCAGTATGCATCTGGGGAGAAGCTCCCCACCCCACAGCCTGCCTTGTGAGGTGCTGGCAGACTCCAGTGGCTTAGATCAGCCTGAGAGGAGAATGGACTGACTTTCAACCTCAAGTGCTCTTGCAGGGTTGGGGGAAATCCTGGTCTTGAAGCATGGTCACCTCCACTGTCTTAGCCTCATGAATGCTACACCCTAGTCTCAGTTCTGGATGCCAGCTCAGCTGCTCCCACAGCTGGCCATGAAACTGGCAGTGGCCAGGCATTTCATGTTCCAAGTGCTGTGTTTTCATAGGGGAGGAATGTGTGCTCAGAATTCTTGATTGCCTAAGAATCCTGCAAATATAACTTGGCTAAGTCAGTATTCTCAGCATATGCCACTTAAGGGAGCAAATTTCCTGCCATCATTGGCCTTATTCAAACATTCTTCAGTTTTGCGTGGGCAATTACAAATTTTAATAATTTCTCTGTTTTAAATCTTATCCTTCTCCAGTCTGTGCTTCACAAAACTTTCAAGAATTGTAATTACATTAGTAATGACGGGCAGAGCAAACATTGCATGAACACTGTAGACCTATGATCTCATTCATTCCTCACAAAGCATCTACAGGAAAGATCCTCCCATGCTCCCCATTTCACAGATAGGAAACATACCTCAGGAGGTTTTAGTAATATCCTAGGTCAAATTGAGTGGAAACATGGAAAGGCTGGTATTAAGCACAGAACTGACTCACTCCAAACCATTGGCTTTCATCCAAAACATCAATCTAACCATTGCCCTGCTTAAAAGGTGGAGTAGACTTGCCTTTCTCTGCTGTTCCACAGCAAATACAGCTATGAACCCTACAAAAACAACAAAAGGAAACCAAAGAAGGATTATGAGTGGCAGGAAAAGGACAGTGAAAGACCCCAGGATTAGAGAAACAATCTAAGAGCAGGGAAATTTTTGCCCTTCAACTCACAGAAAAGGGACCTAAGGTACCATGTCTCTTGACCCCTGATTGAGCAACAGAAGGTGTCTGAGTAGGCTTATTCCTACTTGGGATCAAACAGGAGACCTATCCACAACAGTATGTGAGCCCAGTGTAACTTTCAAGGGAGAGTGAGCAAGAACATGATTGAAATAAGCATCTGGAGAATGTTCTCCTTCCCTGCTGGGCTGGAGAGTCCTTTCTGCTGACCAGAGACACCTGGGAGGCCAGACTGTAGTGCTGAGGGACGTCTGCTGAGGATGCACTATTTGTTCCCATAGTCTATAGAATTCCTTCCAACACCAAGAAATAGTAAGCAGCCAGCTTGCTTTGGTGGAGAGTGGGTGAGCAGGTTACTGCACACAAAGTAGCATGGTTCAGAAAGAGTCCTTGTGCCTGTACCATTTCCTCGAAAACCATAAACTATCAAAACTCAACCAAGATGAAATAGACAGCATGAGTAGTCTTATAACCATTAGAGAAATCAAATTCTTAATTAAAAAGCTGTTGAAAGAGAAATCTCCAGGCTGATATAGTTTCAGTGGAGATGTCTACTAAACATTTAAATTAATTTTAAGGACCTAACATGTGAAATTTACTAGGGGTAGAATATAAATGTCTTAACACAATAACTAAGAAAATGCCGTGAAGGCTATGTTAACTAGTTTGATGAAAACATTTCAAATTGTATATAAAACCAGCACATTGTACCCATATATACATATATAAATATATATGTATGTATATATATATATATAGAGAGAGAGAGAGAGAGAGCGAGAACTAACACCAATTTTTCACAGTATCTTCCAAAATATAGAAGAGAAGGGAACACTTCTCTAGTCATTTTATAGGCAAGTATTACCCTATTGTAAAAATCAGACAAAGACATCTGACCAACAAAAGACAGACTTTTGTAGTGCGCCAGCCCCATGTACTGAGGGTGGTGGGTTCAAACCCAGCCCAAGCCAAACTGCAACAACAACAACAACAAAAATACCCAGGCATTATGGTGGGTGCCTGTGGTCCCAGCTACTCGGGAGGCTGAGGCAAGAGAACCACTTACGTCCAGAAGCCGGAGTTTGCTGTGAGCTGTGATGCAATGCACTCTACCAAGGGCAACAAAGTGAGACTCTGTCTCTTAAAAAAAAAAAAAAAAAAGATAGATTTTTAACAACACATGAACTCAGACACAAAAATTCTCAACAAATTATTAACAAAATGAATCCAGCAAAGCATTAATAGAACTACCTACTTTAATTAAATCTATTTATTACTATGCCATCCCTATTAAAACACCAACATCTTACTTTCAAGATTTGGGAAAAAATGATTCTGTGTTTCGTATGGAATCAGAAAAAAAAAACCGTATAGCTAAGGCAGTCCTTAGTAACAAAAACAAAGCCACGGGTATTACTTTACCAGATTGTAGGCTATACTAAAAGGCCATAGTGGTCAAGACAATATGGTACTGGCACAAAAATAGAGACATAGATATTTGAAATCGAATAGAAAACCTGCAAATGAAACCAACAACTTACAGCCACCTAATCTTTGATAAATCAAACAAGAGCATTCACTGGGGGAAAGACTTCCTATTTAATAAATGGTGCTGGGAGAATTGGATATCTACATGTAAAAGACTGAAACTGGACCCGCACCTTTCTCCACTCACAAACATTGATTCAAGATGGATAAAGGACTTAAATTTAAGGCATGAAATGATAAAAATCCTCAAAGAAAGAATTGGAAAAACACTGGAAGATATTGGCCTGGGAAAAGCTTTATGAGGAAGATTGCCACAGCAATAGCAACAACAGCAATACTAAACAAATGGAATCTTATCAAACTGAAAAGTTTCTGTACAGCAAAGGAGACAATAACGAGAGCAAATAGACAACCTACTCAATGGGAAAGGATATTTGCATATTTTGAATCTGACAAAAGTCTAATAACCAGGATCTACGCGGAACTTCAATTAATCTGTAAGAAAAAAACCAACAATCCCATACATCAATGGGGAAGAGAGATGAACAGAATCTTCTCAAAAGCTGATAGATGAATGGCTACTAAGCACATGAAAAAATGCTCATCATCCCTCATTATCAGAGAAATGCAAATTAAAACCACCCTGAGATATTATCTAACCCCAGCAAAAATGGCCTATATCACAAAAACTCAAAATTACAGATGCTGGCGTGGATGTGGAGAAAGGAACGCTCTTGCACTGCTGGTGAGACTGCAACACTAACTAACTTTTGGAAGGAAGTATGAAGAAACCTTAAAGAACTCAACCTAGACCTCCCATTTGATCCTGCAATCCCACTATTGGACATCTATCCAGAAGAAAAAAGAATCTTTTACTATAAAGACACTTGTTCTAGGCTGTTTATCACAGCCCAATTTATAATCGCTAAAACGTGGAAACAGCCTAAATGTCCTTCAACCCAGGAATGGATTGGTAAGCTGTGGTATATGTACACTATGGAGTATTATTCAACCATCAAAAAAATGGAGATTTTACAGCATTTGTTATAACCTGGATGGAGGTGGAATACATTATTCTTAGTGAAGCATCACAGGAACGGAGAAGTAAGAATTCTATGTATTCAACTTTGATATGAAGACAATTAATGACAATTAATGACATGCTGGAACATGAGGAAAGGGGAGATCAGACAGAAAAGGAGCAAGGGGGTGTGGGAAAAAAATGACTAATCATCACACGAACTTTATTTAATTTTGATCAATGTATATTACTTAAACATCAATTTTTAATTCAACATGTCAATATGTTGTTTATCATATTGCATCCTTATTCATCAGTGAAATATGTCTGTAATTTCCCCTTTATAATAATATATTTTTTCTAATTTTACTATCAGGGGTATCCAGACTAAGTAGAAT